>VZQC01002907.1:4211299-4327475 GCA_009823505.1 Rhizomys pruinosus
CCCCCCCCCCTTTTTTTTTGAGACAGGATCTTACCCCAGCTGTCTTGAAACTCACTTTGTAGACCAGGCTGGCCTCCCATCTCACAGTGCTCCACCTCCCTCTGCCTCCTAAGTGCTGAGACTGAAGGCGTGCATCACATACACCACTCAACCTGTGGTGAATTTAGATTTTAAGATATTCTTCTAGTCACTACTTAATTCAGTAAGTGGGGAGGTAAAGGAGCTCCAGCTAAACTCATCGGAAAAAACAATCCTTGCTTTAATAGCTCTTACTACAAATGGTTCTGTAGGTTCTCTGCTCACACCCAACACCCAACAAGCTTTGTGTGTTAGCTGGGTGTGGTAGCCCACACCTGTAGTCCCACCACTTGGGAAGCAGAGTCAGGCTGATCTCTGTGAGTTCAAGGCCAGCCTGGTCTACAGAGTGAGTTGCAGGACAACTGGGGCTACAGGGGAGGCCCTGTCTCAAAAAGACAAAAAACAAAACAAAACAAAACCCCGAAAAGGTGGCATTCAGAGGAAAACAGCTTCTGAGTTCATCCTGTGCTCTGCATTTTTCCACTCTTTTCAAGGCTTGTTTTCAATCGATAAATTTGGCACTTTGCAATGAGATGTGCCTTGTCAAATGCAGCGTTTTCAATAAGTTTTACATGGCTTTCCTCAATTATCCTATTCAACCAAACGTCCCAATAATACGGGTGTTAAGCATGTTCCCCTCGTGCTGGGTTTTCAGTTTAGGCCTTGCTTGCTAGGCAAGTACCTACCACTGAGCTACATCCCTAGCCCTCTGTTTACTTTGGGGCTGCTTCAGTTTCTGCCCATTTTGGATCTGACCGACCTTCTGGGTCTCGGGACCTTTTCTAATATCCGCCCATAATACCAAATACGTCCGGCCTCTCCAGGTGTTGCTCATAACCAGGCCTGTCCTTGCCTCTCCCTGCAAAACCTTGCCCTCCGGGGTCCCCTAGGCGCCCTCGCACCTGCAAACCCCACAGAGCAAGCGGCGGCGCCGAAGGTCCCATGCACACGGGCGATCGCGTCCCGCACCAGGCCGCCCAACATCCGGTCGTCCAGGCTCAGGCGGCAGCGCGGGTCGTCCGACACCAGTTCGCAGAGTAGGTACCTGCGGAGGACCGACAATGATCAGCACCGACTCGGGGCGCTGGGCCGCGGGCGCGGGGGCTCTGAGGGGCTGCTTGCCTGTGCTTGAACCGCACCATGGCGACGCGGCGCTGGATTTGGCTCTGAGGCCTTGTAGCCAATGGGAGAGAGGTTGGGTCCTCGCGTGGCTCCTCCTCCAGGTATGGATCTGCGCATGCGCTGCTAAGGGTTGGGTCCGGTCCTTGAGAGGGTTGGTCTGATGGGCGGATCACCCGCCCCCGCCCCCCGCAGATTATTTCCTTGTGTTTGGTGTTTGCTTAACGCCCAGCCCCACACCGGACGGTGGAACTTTGGCGGCCAGTCTCGCACTTAAAGCCCAGGATTTGTAGAATGGTCGGGTCTTCGACTTTAAAGCTGTTTGCCCCTTCCCCACCCTAAATACTATTTTTTAACTTTTTTTAATCTNCCCCCCAAGTGCTAGGATTAAAGGTGTGCGCCACCACGCCCGGCTATTAATCTTTTTTGGGGGGGTCGTTTGGTTTTGGGTTTGTTTTTATTTGTATTTTTTTTTTTTTCCCTTTGGGACGGTCTCCCTGTAGCCCCAGCTGTCCTGGAACTCGCTCTGTAGACCAGGCTGACCTTGAACTCACAGAGATCCACCTGCCTCTGCCTCCCAAGTGCTAGGATTAAAGGCGTGTGCCACCACGCCCGGCCCAGGACCTCATTTTCAAGTCAGCTGATCATCTGTTTAGTATTGCAGTGTTGCCGGGCGTGGTGGCAACGCCTTGAATCCCAGCACTCAGGAAGCACAGGCAGGTGGATCTCTGTGAGTTCAAGACCAGCTTGGTTTACAGATTGAGTTCCAGGCCAGCTGGGGCTAAAGGGAGACCCTGTCTCAAAAAGACAAATAATGGGGCTGGAGAGATGGCCTAGCGGTTAAGAGCGCCGACCGCTCTTGCAGAGGACCCGGGTTTGATCCCCAGCATCCACATGGCGGCCGAGAGCCGTCTGAAACTCCAGTTCCAAGAGAACTCCAGTTCCAGGGGAATCCGAGACCCTCTTCTGACCTCCGCCACGGGTGCACAAACCTGCATGCAGACAGTACATGGATATACATACCGAAAAAAAAAAAAAAAGACAAATAACAATAATAATGATAATAAACATATATATATATATTTTTCCCCACCAAGTATGGTGACGAACACCTTTAACCCCAGCACTTGGGAGGCTGAGGCAGGCAGATCTCTGACTTCAAGGCCAGCCTGGTCTACATGGTGAGTTTGAGGCCAGCTGAGGCTGCAGGGAGACCTTGTTTCAAAAAGACCAATTATGTGCTGGAGAGATGCCCTAGTGATTGAGAGCACCGACTGCGCTTGCAGAGGACCCGGGTTCGATCCCCCGCACCCACATGGTGGCTGAGAACCATCTTTAATTCCAGTTCCAGGGGAATACGACGCCCTCTTCTGACCTCCGCGGCATTGCACGACACAGGTGCACAGACCTACATGCAGACAGTACATTCATACATATAAAAAAAATGCAGTAAAAAAAAAAATCACTGAATTGTATATTTTTTCCAAATTTTATTATGTTTATTTATGTTTGTGGAGGCCAGAGGACAGGAGTCAGTTCTCTTCTTCCACCATGCAGTCCCAGGAACTGACCTCAGGTCATTGGACCCATCAGCTGCACCTTTATCTGCCGAGCCATCTTGCCAGTCCCCATTTGTGTGTGTGTGTGTGTGTGTGTGTGTGTGTGTGTGTGTGTGTGTGTGTTTTGAGACAGGATTCCCTTCAGGCCCAGCTGGCCTGGAACTCACTATGTAAACCAGGCTAGCTTCAATCTCACAGAGATCTGCCTGCCTCTGCCTCCTGCTTGCTGGGTTAAAGGTGTGCACCATCATTGCTCACCAACCAGCACCCAATTTTTAGTACATTTATTTATTTGTTGTGTGTTTCAGTGTGCTTGTATACAGGAGCATGCATAACACAGCTCTTCTGTAGAGGTCAGAGGACAACTTTTATGAGTTGGTGTTCTTCTACCATATGGGTCCCAGGGATAGAACTCAGATCATCAGACTTGGTGACAATCGTCTTTACCTGCTGAGCCATATTAGCAGGTAGCTAGGCCTTTAGGCATTTATTTATTTATTTATTTATTTATTTATTTATTTATTTATTTATTTTTGTCTTTTTGAGACAGCATTTCCCTTTAGTCTCAGCTGGCCTGGAACTCATTATGTTATGTAGACCAGGCTGGCCTTGAACTCACAGAGATCCACCTGCCTCTGCCTCTCTGCCTCTGCCTCTCTGCCTCTGCCTCTGCCTCCCAAGTGCTAGGCTTGTGGTACCATGCCCGGCTTAGGCAAATCTTTTTTTTTTTTTGGTCTTTTTGAGACAGGGTCTCCCTATAGCCCCAGTTGTCCTGGAACTCACCTTGTAGACCAGGCTGGCCTTGAACTCACAAAGATCCGCCTGTCTCTGCCTCCCAAGTGCTAGGATTAAAGGCGGCAAATCTTTTTTTTATATAGTAGTCATAGCCTTGCCTGGCCCCCGTGTTGTTCCATGTAGCAAGGCTGATCTTCCTTTTTTTGTTTTTTGTTTTTTCGAGACAGAGTCTCCCTGCAGCCCCAGCTGTCCTGGAACTCACTCTGTAGACCAGGCTGGCCTTGAACTCACAAAGATCCGCCTGCCTCTGCCTCCCAAGTGCTAGGATTAAAGGCGTGCGCTACCACGCCCGGCTAGCAAGGCTGATCTTTCACAGCCGATTATTTGTAAGATCCGGAATGAACTCTCCATCTTCCCATCACCCAAACGTCTTTGGTTGCCCGAGGGTTGCCTGAGGGAAAGAATCCACTCACGGACCACTGACAGGGACCACAGAAATCTTCGTTATCTAGAATCACTGTCACTGTCCTCCTTTGGCCGGCAGGGGGTGGCAGAGGCCTGCAGTGGGCAAAGAGCTCACTCAGCACCTGCCACCCTCTCCGGCTAAAAACAGCACCCCTGACAGTGCCATTCATGGTGTACTAATCCCGGGCCCACCTTGTCGATGCGGTTCCCCGACCAGAGTTACTACCTTGTAAAAGGAGGCCCAGACTCCAACCCCTAAACCATCTGTCTCCAGAGGTCCTGCTCCGGGCCACTCTTGTTCTCCTATGCACGACTTCAGGGCCCACTTGGTGCAACCCAAAGGAGAATGGATGAGTACGAATACCCCATCATTATGTACCAGCCAGAGGGGACGCCGTCTCTAGAACCCAGCTTCCCATCTGTGCAATAGGATCAAAATGATTCCTATTATTAGGAATTATTAGGATGGAAGTGTAAGTGGGATTACACTGGCAGCCAGCCCGGTGCAGAGTGCCGCTTTGAATGAATGATTGACTCTGCCCGCCCAGGCACAGCCCCAGGAGGAAACACCCTGATCCGAGCCTAGAGGGCCCCACGAGGCGAGGTCCACACGCCCGCGGGGGGCTGGCTCAGACTCTCCCCTGGTAATTAGCCCCCACACTCGGGCTGCGCCAGCCGCTAATTACACGTCTCCTAATGAGGGCGGCGGCTGTTTGCAGTCACCGGTTCCCGTGGCGCAGGGCGGGAGGCCGCAGGGGAATCCGCCCTGGAGGCTGGAGATGCCTGCACGGGGGCGGAAGTCGTGGTCCAGCCGCGCTCCACCGCGATCCCGCCAGGACCAGCGAGGGGGCCGGGACTTAGGTATATGCACGCAGGAATGACTCACACGGGGATGGAGGCTAATCCTGGCTGAGCCCAAACCTGTGCCCTGAGCATCATCCACCGCTCATCAGTAGGGCGGAGGCTACTACGGTGGTTCTGGAAAGACCAGCCCTAAATTAGACTAGATGATCAGATGAGTGTGCACTGGGGCCTGGTGACTGGGGCTTGGGACTTAGGGGTTCCCACTCGCAATTTGCCATTTTGACTCAGCTACAGAACCGAATTAGCTCCAGCAAAGCCTTGTAAAAAGCCTATTTTGAAACACACAGTCCATTAAACAGACAAAGTCTGGAGCATTCTCTAAAAGGTGGTTGGGACAGCTTCTAAAATGGTCAGTTTCGCGACTGGCAAGATAATTTAGTGGGTAAAGGCACTTGCCGACAAACCTCAGGACCCCGGTTGGATCCCTGGGATCCACATAGTGAAATTCCTGAGACTGATTTCCCAATAATTTATTTATTTGTTTATTTATTTATTTTTATTTTTCTCTGTGTGTGAATGTACTGTCTGCATGCAGGTCTGTGCACCTGTGTCGTGCAATGCCACGGAGGTCAGAAGAGGGTGTCAGATTCCCCTGGACCTGAAGTTCCAGTTAACTTAAAACTTTCTTAACTTAAAAAAGTTAACTTTCTTAACTTAAAAAAGTTAAGAAAATATCTCCTCTAATTCTGTTTTCACTCTCCTTGGATATCTTTCTTTTTTAATAATTAATTAATTAATTGATTAATTTTGCCCCAGCTGACCTGGAACTCACAGAGATCCACCTGCCTCTGCCTCCCGAGTGCTGGGATTAAAGGCAAGCACCACCATACCAGGCTTAAAGATGGTTCTCAGCTGCCACGTGGGTGCTGGGGATCGAACCTGGGTCCTCTGCAAGAGCAGTCGGCGCTCCTAACCGCTAGGCCATCTCTCCAGCTCCCCAATAAATAAATTTAATTTCAAAACTGCTCCCTTGGAGGTTAGGAACACTGGCTACTCCTTGAAGAGAACCCAGGTTGGGTTCCCAGGACCCACAAGGTGACTAACAACTTTCTGTAACTTCAGTTCCAGAGTATTTGACACCCTCTTCTGGCCACTGCATGCACATGGTACACTTCATACAAAAATACAAATATATATATATATATTTTTTTCCTGAATTCTTTTTTTTTATTAATTTTTATTTATTTCTGTATGTGTATGAATGTACTGTCTGCATGGAAGTCTGTGCACCCGTGTCGTGCAACGCCGCGGAGGTCAGAAGAGGGTCTCGGATTCCCCTGGAACTGGAGTTCTCCTGGAATTGGAGCTTCAGACGGTTCTCAGCCGCCATGTGGGTGCTGGGGATCGAACCCGGGTCCTCTGCAAGAGCGGTCAGCGCTCTTAACCGCTAGGCCATCTCTCCAGCCCCAAATATATTTTTTTTAATTTTAAAAAATTGCTTTTTAAATTTTTTTTTAAATATGGAACGCTTCACGAATTTGCATGTCATCCTTGCACAGGGGCCATGCTAATCTTCTCTGTATCATTCCAATTTTAGTATATGTGCTGCCAAAGCGTGCTCAAAATTGCTTTTTTAGATGGGGGCAGGAGGTGGCTACAAAGGGTTCTCCAGAGGAACAGAGCTGATAAAATGAATTAAAATTAAAGAGGATTTATTGGATTGGTTTACAGGATGGAATCTAGGTAGTCTAACAACAGCTTTCTCACACTGGAGCTGAGAATCTGGTAGCTGCTCAGTCCACCAGCCTGGATGTCTCAGCAGTCCCAATGTGGTGCTGAAGGCCTGGGAGACTCCTGGAGAACTGCTGGTCTTCAGTAGACAACAGACAGAACGCCACAGCAACCACTACAGCAACCAGATAAAGTCACCAGTGAGAGAGGGGGCAAAGGCAAAAAGCAAGAGCCCTCATCTGCCCTATCTTTTGACAGAGGCTGCCACTAGAAGGTGCCGTGCACAATTAGGGTAGGTCTTCCCGCTTCAAATAATCAGGTCAAGAAAGTCCCTCATGTTTTAGTTAATTCCATATCCAGTTAAGTTGGTATACCAATCGTCCCTGACTGCTCGGACCATCTCCAAGACTGCTGATTCTCTGGTAGTCAAACAAGACTTTCTGTACTTAGCCTCCTTTAACTTTTACAACCACCCTAATGTGGCTGGGTCCTAGTATCTGAGGCTCAGGAAAGGAAAGGTCTTACTTGCTCAAGGTCCCAGCAATTTGGGCCAACCTCTTTTTGACCTTGAAATGAGTGGTTTTTCCCACTGTGTTCTTTATTCCCTGTTCTGGGTTCTTTTAGGCTCTAGAAAAATGCTTGGGGCTGGAGAGATGGCTCAGTGGGAGCATCAACTACTCTTGCAGAGGACCTGGGTTCGATTCCCAGCACCCACGTGGCAGCTGAGAACCATCTTTAAGCCGGGTATGGTGGTGCTTGCCTTTAATCCCAGCACTCGGGAGGCAGAGGCAGGTGGATCTCTGTGAGTTCCAGGTCAGCTGGGGCAAAATTAATCAATTAATTAATTAATTATTAAAAAAGAAAGATATCCAAGGAGAGTGAAAACAGAATTAGAGGAGATATTTTCTTAACTTTTTTTTGGTCTTTTAGAGGCAGGGTCTCCCTGTAGCCCCAGCTGGCCTGGAACTTGCTCTGTGGACCAGGCTGGCCTCGAACTCACAAAGATCCGCTTGCCTTTACCTCCCAAGTGCTAGGATTAAAGGCGTGGGCCACCATGCCTGGCTATTTATTTTTAAAAAAGATTTATTTGTATGCTGGGGGTGGTGATGCACACCTGTAATTCCAGCACTTGGGAGGCAGAGGCAGGTGGATCTCTGTGAGTTCAAGGCCAGCCTGGTCTACATAGTGAGTTCCAGGCCAGCTGGGGCTACAGCGAGACCCTGTGTCTCAAAAAGACCAAAAAAAAAAAAAAGTTTGCATCAGTGTTTTGCCTACCCAAATATATGTCCACCACATGTATACAATGCCCACAGAAGCCAGAAGAGGATGTCAGATCTACTGGAGCTAGAGTTACAGGCAGTTGTGAGCCACAGTGTGGGTGCTGGGAACCAAACCTGGGCCCTTTTAAACATTTTTTTAATTTTTATTGAGATCGGGTCTCACAGTGTAGCCATGGCTGACCTGGAACTTTTTATTTATGTAGACCAAGCTGGCCTCAAACATGAGATTCACTTAACTCTGCCTCTAAAGTGGTGGGGTTAAAGGTGTACACCACCATGCCTGAATTTAGGATGCTTTTTTTTTGGTGTTTTTGAGACAGGGTCTCTCTGCAGCCCCTGCTGTCATGGAACTCACTCTGTAGACCAGGCTGGCCTTGAACTTACAGAGAGCCACCTGCCTCTGCCTTCCAAGTGTTGGGACTAAAGGTGTGCGCCACCACACCTGGCAGGGTGCCTTTGTTTTAGGTGCCGGGGAATGTATTGCCTCTGCTGGCAAGTCTCTACTGTCCAGCTGCATCCCCAGGCCTGAGGTGCCTTTCTCCAGTGCCTTCAGTATCTAGGGGGATGGGGTCCCTTCAGCATCTAGCGGTCCCTTTTAGAGCCTAGTGCAGCCATGGAGGATGGTGACAGGGAGAACTGTCTCTGCTCAGCACTTCTAAGGCAGCTCATTAGAAGCGCCTTAGAGTCCTCTAATCCTATCAACCAATTTCCTGCAAAAACCTGTATGGGGACAATTTAGATAAAATTAAACCCTCCATCTGCTTGGTCTGGGAAGCCACTGTATCCTCCAGCTTGCTGGAGCAATTGCCATCCTCCCTGGGCCTCAGAGACAGAGCTCTGCAGCTTGTCCCCTGGTTCTCACTGCCCTGTGGATCTCATCCTTGCCTTGGCTTTGGTAAAGAGTCACTTGTTCCTAAATTAATTGAAAACCCAGTGCACTACTCCCTGGCCCAGCCATCTTCACCAGGACTTTAAGTTAGAGATTCTTATACTTCTTTCTGCCAAAGGACAAACTGAGAAGCATGTGTCTTGTAGCATTAATGCCACGGCAGAAGGCCACCTCGGTGTCTATTGGAAAGAACCTGCTGTCTGTGTGTAGGAATGACACCATGGGCAGGAGGCTCTAAGCACTTCTCCCACTTAACCCTCACACCCACCTTATAAGATACGTACTTGAGGGGCTGGAGAGATGGCCTAGCGGTTAAGAGTGCCAACTGCTCTTGCAGAGGACCCGGGTTCGATCCCCAGCACCCACATGGCGGCTGAGAACCGTCCTTAACTCCAACTCCAGGAGAACTCTAGTTCCAGGGGAATCCAATGCCCTCTTCTGACCTCCNGAGAGATGGCCTAGCGGTTAAGAGTGCCAACTGCTCTTGCAGAGGACCCGGGTTCGATCCCCAGCACCCACATGGCGGCTGAGAACCGTCTGTAACTCCAATTTCAGGAGAACTCCAGTTCCAGGGGAATCCGAGACCCTCTTCTGACCTCCTTGGCATTGCACGACAAGGATGCATAAACCTACATGCAGACAGTACATTTCATACACATTAAAAAATAAATAAAAAATTTAAAAAAAGATATGTACTTGATTCTCACTCTCACTCTCTCTGCCTTTTTGAGACAGAGTGTCCCTGTACCCCCAGGTGGCCTGGATCTAGTTATAGAGACCAGAGTGGCCTTGATCTCACAGAGATCCAGTTGCCTCTGCCTTCCAAGTGCTAGGATTAAAGGTATGCATGCTTCCTTTCTTAAAAAATTTTTCTTTTTTTCTTTTCTTTTTTTTTTTGGTCTTTTCGAGACAGAGTCTCCCTGTAGCCCCAGCTGGCCTGGAACTCGCTCTGTGAACCAGGCTGGCTTTGAACTCACAAAGATCTGAAAAATTTTTTCTTAAATTAAAAAAAAATGTGTCTGTCTGTATCTGTCTGAGTGTGAGTTTATGCACCTGGAGGCCAGAAGAGGGTATCAGGTCCCCTGGAACTGGAGTTACAGGAGGTTGTAACCTGCCTGACATGGGGCTTGAAGTTGAATTCAGGTCATCTGCCCTGAACAGTACTATAGGCTGTTAACTGCTGAGCCAGCTCTCCAGTTCCATACTTGATTTTTATTATTATTATTATTATTATTATTATTATTATTTTTCTGTGTATGAGTATATTGCCTACATGTAGGTAGGTGCACCCTTGTTGTGCAATGCTTGGAGAGGTAAGAGGTTGTTGGATCCCCTGGAACTGGAGTTATGGATGGTTGTTAGCCACCATGTGGGTGCTGGGAATCAAACCCAGGTCCTCTGCAACAGCAGCCAGTGCTTTTAACCGCTGAGCCCTCTCTCCAACCCCCATCCTTGATTTTCATAATCCCATTTTACAAATAAGGAGACTAAGGCTCAGGGAAGATAATACCTTGCCCAAGTTTCACATAGGCAGAAGCTCATTTGAACCAGAGAGCTGGTGTTTGTAAGCACAGTTCTCTATAGCTTTTCCATCTTTATTTGTATAGGAAATTTCCAAAAGGTGACACAAGAAGCTGCTGATGGTGGTTGCCTCTGGGGAGAGAAATTAAAAGTGTGAAGTAGGAAGAGAGATTTACTTTTGAATCTAGTGTGAGATTTCTTTTTCCCCTGAGACAGTATCCTGTATTCCAGGCTGTCCTTGATCTTGTTATAAAGCTTAAGATGGCCTTGAATCTTGAGCCTCCTGAGTGCTGAGATTACAGTGTGGCCACCATTGCCTTCATGTCAGGGCTTCATGTATGCTAGGCAACACTACTGATGGGGCTGCATCCTTACCCTTCACCCCTCTTTTGAGACAGGATCTTATTCTGTGACCCAAGCTGGCCTTGTTCCACCTGCCTCAGCTTCTTGGGCTCACAGGTGTGAGCTGGCACACCTGGCTAGTCACTTCCTTTCTCTGAACTTTAGCTTTTTCTTTTTTCATTATTATATATTTTTTGTACAAGATTATCAAATCTAGACCCATGTCCCCCACCCTATCCCCCCACCCCACCAGAGCTCATGCATTCTGCCAAACATGCTTTTCATCTCCTTCTCAGTCTTTCTCAAAATTCTCCATGTGGAAGTTGACTGTTTTGAGCAGAAGTTCACTGTTTCAGTCAGTTCTTTAATGCAGTCCTTTCTGTTGTTGTTGTTTCCAATATGCATCACTCCCAACTACTTGGACAAAAGCTCAAGGGGCCGTGTACGAGAAATACAACTAGGCAATTGGCACTAGCATCCACAGATGAGGGATACCATTCATCGTTTGTTTTTCTGGGACTGTGTTACTTCACTCAGTATGATGTCCTCTAGCTCCAGCCATTTTCCTGCAAAGCTCATGATGTTATCTTTCTTTACTGCTCCATTGTGTAGATGTACCACATTTTCTCTATCCACTCGTCAGTTGAGGGGCACTTGGGTTGGTTCCAGCTCCTTGATATTGTGAAGAGAGCTAAAATAAACATGGCTGTGCATGTATCTCTGCTTAGCTTTTTCTTTATGAGGATCTCTGCTTAGCTTTTTCTTTATGAGGATCTCTGCTTAGCTTTTTCTTTATGAGGATCAAGCTAATTCTTTTTTATATATACTTTCTTTTATTTCATTTTTTTAACAATAATAAGTTATGAGTATAAGCATCCTTCATGTAAAACCAATTTGCAAGCAGTTGTGCCCAAACCCACACAGCCCAAGGCTCCCACCATCCAGCTGGAGGGGCTTGTATGTACAATCAAGTTGATCAAATAAGCGTCCAGTCTATATTGCTGTAGTTTCACCATTCACCCCAATTGCAGCCCTTACATTCTACCATGCCCCTTCTTCCGCAGATTGTTCCCTAGGCTTAGAAAAGGGGCACAGGTGGACAAGAGGCAAAACAGTCTACTTTCTCTGGAGCTGTCATTTTGGACTCTGATCAATTCTGGCTGTTTCCTTTCATGGGCTGACAGTTTGGAGGATCAAACTACTTCTACACAGCACTGAGAACAGAGCCTATCTCATCATGAGTGCATCTTTCCCAAGTGCAAGCTCAGAGCAGGGTCCAGCCATGGCTACTCCAGTTCTTCCAAAAGGCCAGGTTCCCTCGGTCATCCCAGTGTGGTGGCTGTGATCAGATCTGATCACATCATTTTACCTGGAAAAAGTGGGTAAGCCACAGGGACGTCAGGCAGCCATGATCCAGGGCAAGCCTGTGACGGGCAGCCTCCCGGCTCGGGATGTTCCCAGCGCCTTCCCACCACTCACGCTTAAAGGGAGAAGGGCCCCAAAATAGCTGTTGCTTCCCCAGCACGGCGCTAGGCCAGGGACAGGAATAGATGTCTGGGGGTGGCCGCCTCAGCCTCCCTCAGGGCCTTTAGGGGGGCTAGGAATAACAGAGGCTAAACCCCTTCCCCCGTATGTGTATACGGAGCTAATACTGTGATCCATAAGTGGTGACTTACTTGTGACAGTCCAGCAATGGAATGTGTTCCTGTGCCCAAGCTGGCCACTCAGCAAGTCACTAGCACCAGGCAAACAGTGCCCAAGGCCTGGATGGTTAGAGTGCTCGCAAATGCTCTTTTCACAGTAGATGGATTGGCTGTGACCCTGAAAGAAAGCCTCATATTGGAGTCACGTGACCAGGTAGAGGTCAAATGGCAGGCAAGGGGGTCTAGGGGAATACAAGATGGAGGGCTCAGCTGCCCAATTTCCATCCTGCCTCTACTTCCTGTGTCCCGAATGCCCTTGGACCTCAAGTCCTGTACCTATAAAGTGAGCACAGTAAACTGGATTTAGTGTGGTGCACATTGTAATCCCAGCACCTGGGAGGCTGAGGCAGTAGAACTGTGGATTTCAAGGGTAGCCTGGATTACATATCAAGACCCTAATCCCCAAAATAAATAAAAATATTCCAGTGAACACCTTCCTCCTCTAAAGGTTATGAAAGGTGGATGAGTCAATGTGGCTATTCTGATTGTCATGTTTTCTTACCACATCCTCCCACCTAAGGCATTGGATGAACACTCACCATGCGCTGGGCACACTAGGACACTAGGCCTCAGTGTAGCTCAGAGGAGGAGCCCTCATTAACACTCGAGCCAGCCACGGTGCTGCTTGCCTCATTTGTTCTTGATGATCACCTCTGAGGAGCCACTGTTCATGCCACTTTACACATGGGAGGAGAAAGGATCAGACAGGTGAAGTCAGCACCCCTCACCCCAGCCTGAGGCTCCAAGGGGCAAATCACCTTCCTGCTGCGCAGCCCAGCTAATCACCTGGGCCTAGCCCTCGACAGGATGCAGGCAAGTCATTCAGTCCTTCCGGTCCTGGGATCAGGCTGGTGCTGGGTGCATGGAGAGTGGCTCCACCTCCGCCTGCTTCAGCATCAACCACCTCAGCTCTCAGCTTTCTCTCTGACCTCTGTTGTCTACCTGTGCAACTGGCAGCTGACCTCTGGGGAGGAAGGAGGCCGGGGGTGGGGGGAACCCCAGCCCAGTGTTTTCCTCCACCTCCATCCCTCCTATTCAGTTCCCAGAACTCAGCACTTCCCCACTTAGCAGAAGCTATTCCATGTACCGATGACGTTCCACCACTTCTCTGAGCCAACTCTTTTTCTCTTTTAGGCCTCAGGTAAGACACTGCCCACTCCAAGAAGCTCTCCCTGATGTTCTAGGCTGATTACACTCATCTTCTGGGCACCTGTTTATCCCTTCGTATGCAGTCACAGTTGTTTCTGGATTTCTCTGGCCTTTTCAGAGGCGAGTCTCATTGGCCACACCTGGAACAGGGATGGTCTCAGAGGTTAGCATGAAGCTGGCCCACAGTAGATAGGTAGGAAGGAAACCCAGGGATGGCAGCCTGGGCTGGGGCTCCCACACATGTCACCCAGGACTGCTGTGCGGGAAACACTGGGCTGGGGTTCCCCCCACCCCTGGCCTCCTTCCTCCCCAGAGATGGGCACAGGTCTGTCCTTCAGGGCCTTGCTGCCCACACTAAAGGGCTAGCTTGCTGTTTGGAGAACTAAGAAATGAAAATGGGCCTAGAAGTTTCCATCTAATCGCAGGGGAGGATGGGGCACAGGAGACTGGATGGGAATGGGGAACCTGGCAGGAAAGCGCTTCTGACCGCTGGGAGAGCACGTTCAGATCAGGGTAGTAGAGACAGAAGGACGTGGTTCTGGGAAGGCTTTAGAAGTGGCCCTGGTGGGGCCAGTGAGGTGGCTCAGTGGGTAAAGGTGCTTGGTACTAACTCTTGAGGACCTGATTTCGACCTCCCAGCCCCACATGGTAGAAGGAGAGAACCAACTCTTCTTGCAAGATGTCCTCTGACCTCCACAAGTTGGATGTGGACCACGCCCCCCCATATATAATTGTAAAAGCAATTTAGAGCTGGCACTGGTGACATAGTGCTGCCTAGTAAATTACCCTAAAATGCTGTAGCTTAGAACAGCAATCATCTAGTTTTCCTGTGAAGTGAGAGGGAAGGAGCTGCATCACGGTCTCAGCTGGCGGCACTGAGCAAGCAAGCAGTTCCAGAATGATTTCACCCAGGTGACCTGTGGTCCATGCTGTCTGGGGGCTGGGCACGTAGTTGTGGGAGTTGGCTGCCAGGCCTCGGTTCACCTTCATGTGACCTCTCCATGGGGCCCAGGCTGCTCACAGACTGGCAGCTGCCCTTTAAGAAGCACAAGCAAGAGAAGCCTTCATGGTGGCCCATGCCTGTAATCTTAGCACTTGGGACTCAGGGGGCAGAGGGGCAGGAGTGTGGGGCCAGCCTGAGCTGTGCAGCAAAACCTGTCTCAAAAACAGCACAAGATCTGGAGCGATGGCTGTGGGAAAGAGGGCTTTCTCTGCAAGCATGAAGATCTGCGTTCCAATCCAAAACACGCAAGTAAAGAGGGCAGGGCTGGGCATGTTTGTAAACCACCCTCCACCCCGCACTGGGAGGGGAAAACAAGCAGATCCCAAGAGCTCACTGGCCTGCAGCTTGGCTGAAATAGTGAACTTCAAGACCTTGAGACCTGTCAGTAAGGCAGAGCTCGGGAGAAGAGGACACCCAACGCAGCCACCTGCTCCGGTGCATTCACAAAGATGTGAGGAGTTATGCAACCACCTTCCTGCTTTCAAAACACTTATGGTCCCATGAAGCAATCACTCTGTTTCTTCTCTCCTCGATCCTGACAACCACTAATCCACTTCCTGTCCCTATGGCTTTCCCTATTTTGGATATCTCACGTAAAAGGAATCTTACACCACCTGACCCATTTCTGGTTTCTCTCACTTCGCATTGAGATTTCATCCACGCTGTAGACAAATCAGCATAGAATTCCCTTTTTCTAAAATTTTTTAAATTTAATTTTGTATGTGTATGAATGTATTGTCTGCATGTAGGTTTGTGCACCCGTGTCGTGCAATGCTATGGAGGTCAGAAGAGGGTGTCGGATTCCCCTGGAACTGGAGTTCTCCTGGAATTGGAGTTACAGACGGCTCTCGGCCGCCATGTGGGTGCTGGGGATCGAACCCGGGTCCTNGAAATGCAAATTAATACCACTTTAATTTTTTTTTTTATTTCCGTATGTGTATGAATGTATTGTTTGCATGCAAGTCTGTGCACCCATGACGTGCAATGCCGCGGAGGTCAGAAGAGGGCGTCAGACTCCCCTGGAACTGGAGTTCTCCTGGAATTGGAGTTACAGACGGCTCTCGGCCGCCATGTGGGTGCTGGGGATCGAACCCGGGTCCTCTGCAAGAGTGGTCGGCACTCTTAACTGCTAGGCTATCTCTCCAACCCCTACAATTCCCTTTTTACGGGTACTATTCCATTGTATATCTGTATACCACAATTTCTTTATCCATTCCTGTGGAAGTGGACATTGGGTTGGCTATTATGAGTAGTTCTATGAACATTAATGAACAAGTGTCTGAGTCTGTTTTCAGTTCTTAGAGATGGAATGACTGTGTCATGTGGTATTAAAGCCATTTCCTTCTAATCAGTCTCAAGTGCTTTATTTATTTATTTGTTTATTTATTTATTTATTTATTTATTTATTGGTCTTTTTGAGACAGGGTCTCCCTTTAGTCCCAGCTGGCCTGGAGCTCACTATGTAGTCCAGGCTGGCTTTGAACTAGCAGAGATCCGCCCGCCTCTGCCTCCTGAGTGCTGGGATTAAAGGCGTGCGCCACCACGCCCGGCTTCAAGTGCTTAACTTTTTAAAGCACCACAAAGTGTTTTCCATAGTGACTGAGCCATTTTACATCCCCACTTGGCAATGTTCAAAAGATTCACATATCAAGGGCTAGGTAGAGATGGCTCAGTGGTTAAGAGCATGTGCTGCTCTTGCAGAAGACACAGCTTGGGTTCGGCGCTCCTAAGGTGTCCCACAACATTCTGTAATTACAGTTCCAGGGAATCTGACTCCCTTTTCTGGCCCTTGCAAGCACCTGCAAGCAAAACACTCATATACATAAAGTAAAAATAAAATTTAAAAATTTACATATTGTCACCTGAACCCCCAACTGGATGCTGCTAGGATCTTTGGGAGGTAATCAGGTAATTATGTCTCAAGGGTGAACCCTCATGAATGGAATCACTATGCTTAAAAAGAGACCTCTGGGGGAGGGAAGACCTCTGAAATGGGCATGATGGCTCATTTCTTTAGTTTTTTCCATTTTTTAAATTTTTTTCCTTTTTTTGGTATTTTTTTGAGGCAGGGTCTTCCTTTTAGTACCAGCTGTCTTGGAGCTCACTCTGTAGACCAGGCTGGCCTTGAACTCACAGAGACCCACCCACCTCTACCTCCTGAGTGCTGGGATTAAAGGCACATGCTACCACTCCTGGCTGTGGTGGCTCATGTCTCTAATCCTAGCATTTGGAAATTTGGAAGGTAGAGGCAGTTGGATCTCTGTGAGATCAAGGCCAGCCTGATCTACATAGTGAGCATCAGCCAGTTAGGGCTACATAGTGAGACCCTGCCTGAGAGAGAGAGAGAGAGAGAGAGAGAGAGAGAGAGAGAGAGAGAGAACCAGAGAACCTCTGCTAAGACTATACTGGGGGAGGGATCTTTTCTATAGTATGTTCCTGGAGAAGTTTCTCTGACTATGTAGAGTACCAGAAACCATGAGGAGGAGACGTCGAGGAGGAGACGTAGCATTCTCTCCTGAGTGTGAAGCTGGCTGGCTCTTGGTGTTGCTTTACTGCAACTGCCACCTGCCATTGATGATTGTTCTTCTCTCTTTCGGGAGAGTAGAGGGAGAGAATTCAGTCTGAGTGGTTAAAAAAAAAGGTATTTAAGGTATTTGCTGTACTAGCCTGTCAACATGAGTTCGAACCCTGAAGACCATGGAAAGGTAGAAGGGAAGAACCGATTCCACAAAGTTTTCCTCTGACCTCCATACACATGCCATGTCATGCAAAACCACACACACACACATAATAATAATATTAATTAAATAAAATTATAAATAATTTTTAAAAAGGAACCCTAGAAAGTTTTGTTGTCTCCCTGCCTTGCGAGGCCAACATGTGAAGACTGCAGTCTGCAGCTCAGAAGCAGGCCTCAGCAGAAGCAGGCCTCAGCAGAACCGGGCCACACTGAAACCTTCCTCTCAAGACTTCCAACCATCAGAATGGTGAAGTAGAATTTTTGTTGTTCACAGGCCATCCAGCTCGTAGTGCTTTGTCATAGCATTCTGAATTGGCTGCGATGACAGGATTCTTTTTTTTTTTTTAGGAACACTGGTGAGTAGGACCATCCTTTTTTGAACAATGGGTTGTCGATTTGTTGTTTTATGTTGTGCTAATGGTTTTTTATGTGTTGAGTGTACTGTCTGCCTGTAGGTTGATGCACCCTGAGTGTGCACCCGTGTCATGCAATGCTCCAGAGGTCAGAAAAAGGGCGTCAGATTCCCCTGGAAACTGGAGTTAAAGATGGTTCTTAGCCGGCCATGTGGGTGCTGGGAGGAATCGAACCAGGTCGTTCCTCTGCAAGGGCAGTTGGGTGCTCTTAACCACTCTGACCATCTCTTCAGCCCCAGGATTCCCATTTTTCTCATTGCAAAACCCTTTGTAATGGTGATCGACCTCTTCTCCATTTTTGGAGAAAGGGTCTTGCTGCATAACCTAGACTGACCTAGAACTTCCCCACTTCCTGCCTTATCATCCCAGAATCCTGGGATTAGAGGTGTGTTGCTTTACCCATGCCAGGAGCTCTCCTCGTTTCTCCTCCTTTACCAAACTAAAGGCCACCCTTAGTAAGATTGAAGGTCTCAAACTATGGTTGGAATTTGGCACCTGTTTATGCAACAATACTTTTAATACTTTCGGTGTGTCGTTGTGTGTGTGTGTGTGTGTGTGTGTTGTGTGATCCACGTGGTGGAGGGTTTTCATGTTGAGGCCCAAGGCATCGTAATTTCAGGTCATCAGTCTTGATTTCACACATGCACCTTTTTTCCAAGCCATCTACAACCTCTTTTATTTGTTTTAATTTTTTTTCTTTTAATTTTTTTTTTTTTTTTTTGGTCTTTTTCAAGACAGGGTCTCCCTATAGCCCCAGCTATCCTGGAACTCGCTCTGTAGACCAGGCTGGCCTTGAACTCACAGAGATCCGCCTGCTTCCCCACAGGAGGTTTGATTGTAAGTAACAAGTTGCCTTTAAGCAGTTGGGAAGAAGGCAGGCAGAGTGATGAATTATTTTCCTTCTTTTTCTTTTTTTATAGAGTCTCCCCGTATATAGCCAAGGCTACCCTTCAACCTGAGCTTTTCCTGTCTCAAGCCTTCCAAGTACTAGGCTTACTGGTATGGGCCACTGTGCCAAGCTCGACCTCTGCATTTGGGAGGAGCGAGACTCTGGTCAAGGGAAGAAATCAATCACAGATGTTGAGCTTGAGGTCCCAAGAGCGCTGGGAATTGAGTAAATGGTAAATGGTGTATGGAAAGGTACTAAGACCCACTCAACAAATATTTATGGAGCATCTCCCACTAATATAGCTAACATTTGTGTGGTATTAACCAAGAGCCATGTACTTTGCAGTTTTTTTAAATGGGCTATAATGTATATATAATACAGTAAGACACAGAAAGGAGTCAAAATAGAAGAGCTGGAGCATTTTCAGCCCCAGAACACCCTTCTTATGTCTGCTCTATTTAACATCCATAGCAATCCTAAGAGGCAGATATTAAGATGATGGTCCTGGGTCTAACAGCAGAAACCATGTCTCAATACCACAGGAGAAGTAGGATCTGAGATCTAATCATGCTTACAAAGCTAGGAATGAGGGGGCTTCTTCCAGCTCCCCTGATATTTCTCCCTCTGAGATCAGGCCGGGGACATGGTACCCCCTCTCTGAGCTGGGACCAGCCTCTAGTCCAGGGAACCCCAAGGGCAGGAGCTAGGTGGTCCTCTGAGTTTCAGTTGGCTGGGTGAGGAATGAGGCTGCCTCCTGTCTGTCCTGTCAGGCACAAGGGCCACCACGTGGGGGCGCTGCAGCAGATGTAGGGCTGGGCTGGGCTGTTTCTTAGCAGTGGGACAGAGGATCAGCTTGTCCTGAGCCTAACCCACCTGACTGGAGAGAGCAGCCTTCAGTCCTGTCAGAAATGTTTTAGAACACACTTCCTGAGCATCCCTCAGAGCAGCAGGGAGGATCTGGAATGCCCTAGAGAAGGGATGAGGTGTAATCTCACCCCCATGTGTCTGTGCTGGCAGTGTTCTGACCTCATCTGTCCTTAGCCAAAGCTACAACAGCCTTTTTGCTTTTCAGCCTCAGGGTCTTTGCACTCAGTGTTCTCTCCATCTGGAACCTTCTGCCCTTCTGGACTTCCCATGTCTTCTTGTTTTTTTGTTTTTTTTTTTTTAAATTTATTTATTATTTTTTATGTGTATGAGTGTACTGTCTGCATGTAGGTTGGTGCACCCATGTCATGCAATGCCTTGGAGGTCAGAAGAGGGTGTCAGATTCCCCTGGAACTGGAGTTAAAGACGGTTCTTAGTCGCCATGTGGGTGCTGGGAATCGAACCCAAGTCCTCTGCAAGAGCAGTTGGCACTCTTAACCGCTGAGCCATCTCTCCAGCCCCCCATGTCTTCTTGTATTTCAGCTCAAATGTCACCTCCTCAGAGTCTCTTCCCAAACTGCCCTACCTATTCTGGCTTTACCAGCACAGTGGAGCCAGATGGCTGTGTGACATTGAAGAGTTACTTAACCTTTCTCTGCCATAGTTCCCTCAGGTATAAACAGGGAAGATGATAAAAGCATGCACTCACTGGGCATGGTGGTGCATGCCTGCCTTTAATCCCAGCACTGGGGAGGCAGAGGCGGGCAGATCTCTGTGAGTTCAAGGCCAGCCTGGTCTACAGAGTGAGTTCGAGTTCCAAGCCAGTTGGAGCTACAGGGAAACCCTGTCTCAAAAAAACAAAAAAAAAAAAAAAAAAAAAAGCGTGCACTCACAGGGTAGTCATAAAGACTGCATTATTTAACATGCCCACAGTACTTGCTTTATAAAGATATATATATATCTTTAAATATGTATCCTTATATATATTTATGTAAATATCTTTAAATAGATATATATTTAGCAGATCGTGGTGGCATATGACTGTATTCTCAGCACTTGGGATGTGGAGGCAGGAAGATCAGGAGTTGAAGGTCATTTTCAACTACACAGCAAGTTTGAGATCGGCCTGGCCTACATGAGACACTGTCTTAACAACATTTACTATTATTCACATAGCTTTTTTTTTTTTCTCTCATCCTGACTTCAGAGCCCACAGGCTCAGCCATATGTCACAGTGCAGGACACGCAGTAGGCACACAGTACACGTCTGCCACTGGGCCCCTTCTGACAGAGGGCCTGGGAAGATCTGCTGGACAGGTTGGCACAGTTATCTGGGACAACAGATGCTGGGGCAGGGAGGGGGGATGTTTTGTTTATTTTCCTAGGCCTGAAATACTTGATTGGAGACCAAGTCCTTCAGCAGCCGCTCTGCTGGATTTTCGGATTATTCCCACCTTGATTCTTTCCAGTCTCTCCCAGGGCACCAGGGAGTTATTTTGGGGAGTTGGCAGGTCCCTCCGGCAGCCCAGGACCCTCCCTGCCCAGATGCAAACACCTCCCCTGCTGCTTTCTGCCCCCTGGGCCTGTCAGTTCCCAGTGCCAGCACCTGCTCCTCCGTCCCCTCCTCACACCAAAGATATCAACTTCACCCCAGCTCTCCTTCAGAGCAGTGACCCACCCTCTAGTTTCACAATTCTTCCCGCACCATTTGGTCAGACAATATTTTTGGCTGGCGTCCTCGCTCTCTGTTCCAGCAGAAACCCAGTCCCCAGTGTCACTCAGCCCCCGGAGGAAGTTGTTAAAATTTCCCAAGGATGAATTTTAGGGTAGGAATAACTTACCACAGTTTATAAAAGTGCCACCGTATTATGTCACACTGCGTGGGGCTGACGTCATAAGGACAGGGCGTGGGCTCCACCATAGCTGTCTGTTCTCCCTTGGCTCCTGGCTCGCCCATCTTCTAGCTCTGCACTCTGCCAGGGCCGCCTGCAGGCCTTGCTTGCTTTGCAAAAATAACTCTGGCTGAGGTTGGGACTGCTTCCTGAGTGTCTCCAGCGCTGTGTTCATCCTTGCAGTGCAAAACTTCCAGGAGCTTTGACCCTGGCAGCAGCTGAGGTCATGAATTCACTGTCAGCTGGGGCCCTGGCTTACTGATGGTTTCTGGTCTCTTGAGTGACCTTCCCTGGTTCTCTTCCTCACGTACATTAGGGGATTGGGTTTTTTTGTTGTTGTTGTTCTGTTGTTTTGTCTTTTGTTTTTTGGTCTTTTTGATACAGGGTCTCCCTGTGGCCCCAGCTGTCCTGGAACTCACTCTGTAGACCAGGCTGGCCTTGAACTCACTAAGATCCACCTGCCTCTGCCTCCCGAGTGCTAGGATTAAAGGCGTGGGCCACCACGCCCAGCGGGATTGTTTTTTGTTTTTTTTTTTGATTTGTTTTTTTTTTTTTTTTTTGCAGTCTTTTCGAGACTCTAGGTCTCCTGTAGCCCCAAGCCTGGAACTCTCTCTGTAAAAGCTGCTTGAAATCACAAAAAAAACAGATCCGCCTGCCTCTTGCGCTCCAATTGCTAGATTAAGGTGTGCGCCAGGATTGTTTTTTTATTCTCCACCCCGCCCCCTAGGGTTCTTTGGGGCAGGGGTTGCAGGCCGGGAGCGTCTTTCGGTCTTTAGCTACTTAGTGGCAGCTCTGGACTGCCTGGATCCAGCTCACTTATGTAGACCGGTGTGTCTCCCACAGAGATCACAGAGGTCTTGTTGCCTTGCGCATAGGGCTCTGGGATTACATCGATCGGGCCACCATGACTCCCATGGTCCTTTAAAACACATATTATTTACTGTATTTAGTAAGATACACCACATCTTTTGTTTCGTTTCTGTCTTTTCCCCCACAGGATCCCCATTATAACCCCAGCTATCTGGTGACACTTGTAGTCAGACCAGGCTGGCCTTGATGCTCCTACTAACCTCTGCCTCCGGAAATGCCCTGAGATTAAAAGTCATGCATCACATTTTTTGGTCTTCTTTTTTTTTTTTTTTTTTTGAGACAGGGAGTCTCCCTTAGCCCATCTGGTTTCCAACTGTATGTAGGAGCAGGGCTGGCCATAATTCACACATATCCATCTGCCTCTGCTCCTGAGTGCTGGGACTAAAGGCATGGCCACTTTCATATTGATGTTTTTTTATTTTTTTAATTTTTATTGTATGATGTGTGGTTTTTTCTGTGTGACATGGAAGCTAAAGGTAACTCGGGACCAGAGGCATCTGCCCTCTATTGGAGCTTTGAGTTACAAGAATGGTGAGCTGAACCTGAAGTAGTGGCATTGCTTGGGAACTTGTCCTCTGCAAGAGCAAAGTATGTTGGTAACACTGCAGCCACTCTCTCCAGCTCCAGTAATTTTATATGTTTATGTGTTATGGGTAACGTTGCTGATGTAGTGCAAACATTTTGCGCCCCACAGTAGACAGGTGGAGAAGTCAAAAAACAATTCTGGAAATTCTTTCTCTACCAGGGTAGTCCTTGGTATTGAACTCCAGAAGTCAGCGACTTTGGCACCAAGCCCCTTTAACCCACAACGATGCCTTCTGGAAGCTCAACTTGAAAACTCTTCTACCCTCTTTGCCTCCACTTCCCCAACTATTGGGATTATACATGCCTAATATTAAAATGGTGATTTCACTTTTTATTTGGTGTATTTTTAAGTACCTCATTTTTTCACTATTTTTACAGAAATGTTTTCCTTACTTTTTTTATTTTTATTTTTTTTATGTGTTTATGAGTGTACTGTCTGAATGTGAGCTTGGTTGCACCTGTGTTGCAATCAATGCCATGGAGGTCAGAAGAGGGCATCAGATTCCCTGGAACTGGAGTTTACAGACGGTTTTTTTAGCCGCATATGGGTGGCTGGGAATCGGAACCTGGGTCCTCTGCAAGAGCAATTGGCAGCTCTTAACCAATGAGCCATCTCTCCGTAGCCCCCCTATGTTATTTTTGTTTTGTTTTTGTTTATTTGTTGTTTGTTTTTTTTATTATCTTATATTTTCATGGTGTTAATGGTGTACTCCTGCATGTGAGGTTGGTGCACCCGTGTCCGTGCATGCCTTGGCGGTCACAGCGGGTATTGGACTCCACTGGAACTGGAGTAAGTAGAAGACCGGTCCTATCGCCATGTAGGGTGCGGACTTGAACCCGGGTCCTTCTGTCAGAGCAGATTGGTGTTCTAACTCGCTGAGCCCATCTCTCCAAGCCCCTTTTTTGGTATTTTTGAGCCAGGGTCTCCCTTTTATTCCAAGTTTGTCCTGGACGCTCTGCTCTGTAGAACCCCCAGGTCTTGGCATGTGAACTTCACGAGAATCCTCCTTACCTCTACCTCCCGCGTGCTGGCGTTTGTAAAGGCATGCCACCACTTTTTTGGGCTATTTGTTTTTTTAAGCAGAATGTTGTCTACTAAGAGATTTTATATACGTTTTATAGTTTTCCTGAAAGGTCAGAAGAAAGAAGTGCTCAGGAATGAAAGCGAACGTGTGGGGAATTTTTAGGATTTTTTTGTGTTGTTTTGGTTTTGTTGTGTCTTTTTAAGACAGAGTTCCATGTAAGTCCCAGCTTGACAGCTCTGGAACTTTCTAGTACACCAGAGTACGTCTTTTGAACTCAAGATCCGAGTTGCCCTCCTCTGCTCTCCCGAGTGCGGGATTAAGGGGCGTGTGCACCATGCCTGCGGCCCCACTTTTTTAATGAGTAATTTGTATAATTTTTACTTGTGTGTGTTTGTTGTGTGTGTGTGTCGTTTGTGTGTGTGTGTGTGTGTGTTGCAGTTGGTTTTTCCTTTTTTTTTATCTTTATGCTGGGCCTGTGGGAATCTGCGAACTCAAGTCATCAAGGTTGTTTTGGCAGACAAACTTTCGCCCCACTGCATTATTTCCACCAACCGTGAAAAGGAAATGAAAGTTGGGTCTTATAATTTTTTTGGTTTTGTTTTTGCAGCCATAGTCTCACTCAGTTTGCCCAGACTGGCCTCCCAACCTGCCCATTCTGAGTCTCTGTGAGTGCTAGGTATTAGAGACATTAATCCCAAACACTGGCTGGTCCACGGTTCTTAAATATGTGGTGGCCAGGCGGCTGGGAGATAGGCCTCCTCACGCAGTTAATGAGCACTGACTGCTCTTGCAGAGGAACCTGGGTTCGATCCCCAGCCCCCACACTGGCAGACGTCTGAAGAACCAATTCATGAACCCCAGTTCCAGGGAAGTCCAACACCCTTTTCTGACCTCCTAAGTATTGCACGACACGGGTGACCAACCTATACATGACTGTTACTCCATAACATAACAAACAGAAATAAAAATTTTAAAACAGTTTTAAAAAAACAACATAAAGGGTTTGTCTGGGAAGGGACCATGTAGGTGTGCATAGAGACCATGTAGGTGTGACTATAGAACACATAGGTGTGAATCAAGACCTTGGTAGATATGGCCAAAGAACAACTGTAGAAATATAGACTTGGCAGGTGTACAGCAAGTTCCAAGGAATCAACCAGGGAGAAGGCTATGCCAACTGAGGAGACTGAGCCCCAGAGAGGGGAAGAGTTTTCCCTCTAGTTAACAGGAACCAGTACTTACTGCCCTAGACCTGTAGGCTAAGAGGAGAGAACTGAGTGGAGAATATCATCACCTTAGGAGGTACTGTGCCCTGGGGGTGGGGAGCCCAGCAGCCTGAGGTGTCCTGCAGCAGTAGAACTGTAAGTGTGCTGACCAGTTTTTCTTCTGAAGGACCCCCCCAAACCAAAGGACATGGTGGAAGCTATCTGAACAGGTCAGTCTTTGCGTTGTGGATAACAGCACCGGCTGACAGGAGAGTTGCAGATGAGAATTCCGTTGTATCTTATATTTATTTTCTGTATTTATTAAAGAACAAGCTCTCACTGTATAGCCTTTGGGTGTGGTGGAATCAACCCTGGTAGATCAGGCTGGCCCCTTTCATACCTCCAAATGTGGGAGTTAAGATGTGCCCACATGCCCTGCAAGAGTTAATTGTAGACAGGCAAATAGGTAGTCAGCCACCTTAATGCCTAATAGCATGCAGGAGTCACATGGTAAGTGCTTGGTGAACATTAGATATTGTCAGGAAAAGGGCTCTGTATTAGTTATTACTGCTGTACGAACAAAGAGCCCCCAGATGCAATGGATTGATCCAGCAACATTCCTCACTGTCTTGCTATGTGCCCAGGGTGGCTTTGAAGCTCCTAGTGATCTCTGCCCTCAGCTTCTCTTAGTCTGCGTGGTGATTAAAAGAATGTGCCACTTGTGCCTGGCCTAAGCAATAGCATCTATTACTTTGTGCAGTTTCTGTGGGCAGACAGGAACTGGGAACCAGCCATGACTGAAGGTCTGTGGTGGTGTGAGGCCTTACAAGGACAGGCCTGTCCTCTAAAGGCTTGGCCGGATGACATGCTTTCCCTAAGGCTGGCGCTCCTCTTCAGGGTTGTGTATGTGGTACCCTAAGAACCTGGGCTGGTTTTCTCCAGAAAAGAGCAATCCCACGAGCAAGAGAGCATTGGTGTGTTTTGTGGTCTTGTCTAATACCATCACAGACTGTCATTCTTCAAAATCTCCTACTATTACACAGGTACCCTGCTCAGCATGGAAGATGTGACACAGTCATGAAATTGCCCGTGAGGGGGGTATTCCCCTGAAGACATGCTTCCAGAAACCCTTACTGATGGTTACACAGAAATTACTAGACACACTAAAACCAAAACCTGTATGAGGGACCATGGACAGTGGCAGCCTCGCAATTAACTTGCAGCAGTTGCGGGCTGCTGAGGGAGGACGCATCCAGTTTGAAGCCCCAGTGTTGGGACCAACCTGAACAATGTAATGATACTATTAGTTGCAAAGAGCCTCCAGGGTGGTGCCGACACGCCTTTATCTCAGCATTCGGGCAGGCGAGCCAGGCGGATTTGTTGATTTCAAAGGTTCGATCAGTCTACAGATCGAGTTCCAGGCAGATTGGGGTACAAAGGAAAACTTGTCTCAAAAAACAACAACAAAAACACAAAAAAACCCCACCAACAAAAAACACCAACAAAAACCTCAAACAAAAACAAAACAAAACACGCTAAATAGCGAGTTAAAACCATTCCAGCTGCATTCAGCAGGTTCAATGGCAGCGTCAGCTACAGGCGATGATTCTAGTTTCTTCTTTCCATTGCCCACTCGATTCAACAACACTGACAAGAGACTTAGGGGAAGGAACGAGCTTATTTGGGCTCCCACATTCCAGGTCGGCAATGTATCATTGTAAGGAAGTTTTGGCAGTGATCAAACAGGAAAATTGACATTCGAAACTGCCAGATGAGCTCGCTGCTGGCACTGGTTTCGCTGACCCGCTCATGCCCCAGCCTGTTCCTCGATTAGCCCAAGGGACCTCCATCTGCCTAGGATGGCTTCTGCCCACAGTGGGGGCCCCAGAGGCATCAATCCAAAACTGCAATCCGATTGTTGGAAGTGTCTTCACATTGCCCAAGGGCATCTCCCTCCTCCTGGGGACTCAGTGTGTCTTTTTGCAGCTTGTTGATTACCCAGAACAAAACATGTGTCATTAAAGACAAACCAGCCCGGGCATGCGTGGCTCTCAGCATTCTTAGCCACACTTGGGTAGGCGAGAGAGGCAGATCTGTCTGTGAGCAAGGGCCATCCCGGGGGGGGGGGTGGTCCTACAGACGTGAGTTCCAGCGAACGCTTGGGCTACTAGGAGACCCGTCCTCAACAAGCCAAGATCCAAAAAAAAAAAAACAAAACGAACAGAAGAAAAAGAAAAGAAAGAATAACCAAGTCTGACTCATGTACACTAGATGGTTTCGTTGTCTTGTAGAACCTGCATACAAATTAAACACATGTCACTGGAGTGGTTAATCTGTCCTAGCACACTGCATACAGATTAAACCACATGTCCTTTAGGTGGTTTAGTCTGTTTCTAGAACTGCATACAAATTAAACCACATGTCACTGGANCCACCATGCCCGGCTGGAATGTTCTGTCAGTACATGAAGTTCCTGTCATTTTCAACTTACTAAGAAATGATGGCAGGTTCTGGAGAGATGGCTCAGCAGTGAAGAGCGCTGGCTACTCCTCCAGAGGACCTGGGTTCAATTCCCAGCACACACATGGTGGCTACAACCATCCTTAAACTCCAGTTCCAGGGGATTTGACACCCTCTTCTGCCCTTCTCAGGCAACATGTGACGTGGGTGGACCCACCTATATGTAGGCAGCATGTGACAGGGGTGGACCCACCTATATGTAGGCAACATGTGACATGGGGGGACCCACCTATATATAGGCAGCATGTGACAGGGGTGGACCCACCTATATGTAGGCAACATGTGACATGGGGGGACCCACCTATATGTAGGCAATGCACTCATACACCATAAAATAAAAAAGAAATGGCAGCAAGCTCAAACCTGACAAAATCCAGCATAGAATCAGGAAGTGGGTAAGAAGCCCCAAGCCTACCTGAGGAACTATCTCAATTAATAACTACTGGGAAGGGAGAGTTGGTTTTCTTTTTGATTTTTTTGAGACAGGGATTCCCTGTAGCCCCAGCTGGCTTATAACTTGCTATGTAGAGCAGGCTGGCCATGAACTCACACAGATCCATCTGCCTCTGCCTCCTGAGTGCTGGGATTAAAGGCATGTGCCACCATGCCCAGCTAAGGTATGTTTTTATTATTTTTAATTCTATGTATGTGTGTTCCTGTGTACATGAGAGCATAGGTACTCCTGGGGACCAGAGGCATCTGACCCTATTGGAGCTTGAGTTACAAGAAATTGTGAGCTGCCTGATGTGGATGCTGGGAACTTTGGTCCTCTGCAAGAGCAAAGTATGTGGTCAACCACTGAGCCATCTCTCCAGCCCAAGATTTATTATGTTTATGTGTGTATGTGTACGTTTGTATGTGAGTGCACATGTGCCCACAGTATACAGGTGGAAGTCAAAAAACAACTTCTGGAAATTCTTTCCTACCATGTGAGTCCTGGGTATTGAACTCAGGAAGTCAGGCTTGGCACCAAGCCCCTTAACCAACTGAGCCATCTTGCTGGCTCATTGAACTCTTCTTAACCCTCTTGCCTCCACTTCCCAACTATTGGGATTATACATGCCTAATATTAAAATGGGTGATTTCATTTTTATTTGTTTTTTTTTAATCTTTTTTTCCTATTTTTACATGAAATGTATTTCTTTACTTTTTTATTTATTATTTTTTTTATGTGTATGAGTGTACTGTCTGAATGTAGGTTGGTGCACCTGTGTCATGCAATGCCATGGAGGTCAGAAGAGGGCATCAGATTCCCCTGGAACTGGAGTTACAGACGGTTCTTAGCCGCCATATGGGTGCTGGGAATGGAACCTGGGTCCTCTGCAAGAGCAATTGGCGCTCTCAACCACTGAGCCATCTCTCTAGCCCCCTATTTATTTGTTTTGTTTTGTTTTTTGTTGGTTTTTGGTTTTTTAATTATTTATTATTTTATGTGTATGAGTGTACTGTCTGCATGTAGGTTGGTGCACCCGTGTCGTGCAATGCCTTGGAGGTCATAAGAGGGTATTGGATTCCCCTGGAACTGGAGTAAAAGACGGTCCTTATCCGCCATGTGGGTGCTGGGAATTGAACCCGGGTCTTCTGCAAGAGCAGTTGGTGTTCTTAACCGCTGAGCCATCTCTCCAGCCCCTTTTTTGGTATTTTTGAGGCAGGGTCTCCCTTTTAGTCCCAGTTGTCCTGGAGCTTGCTCTGTAGACCAGGTTGGCATTGAACTCACGGAGATCCTCCTACCTCTACCTCCTGAGTGCTGGGATTAAAGGCATGCACCACTGCGCCTGGCTTTGTTTTTTTAAGCAGAATTGTTGTTTACTAAGAGATTTTAATATAGATTTTGAAAGGTCCAGAAAGAAAGGTGCTCAGGAAGAAAGCGAAGTGGGGGATTTTAAGGGATTTTGTTTTGTTTTGTTTTGTTTGTCTTTTTAAGACAGAGTTTCCCTGTAGTCCCAGCTGACCTGCTGGAACTTGCTATGTACACCAGAGTACGCTTTGAACTCAGAGATCCAGTTGCCTCTGCCTCCCGAGTGCTGGGATTAAGGGCGTGTGCCACCATGCCTGGCATATTTTAAGTATTTGTAAATTTACTTGTGTGTTTGTGTGTGTGTGTGTGTGTGTGTGTGTGTGTGTGTGTGTGCCAGTTGGTTCTTTCCTACCATCATGTGGGTCCTGGGGACTGAACTCATGTCATCAGGGTTGTTGGCAGACAACTTCGCCCACTGCATTATTTCACCAACCTTGGGGATTTTAAATCTAAATAATTGTTGGGTTTTTTTGAGACAGAGTCTCACTGTGTTGCCCAGACTGGCCTCCAACCTGCATTCTGAGTCTCCTGAGTGCTAGGATTAGAGACATGTATCCCAACACTGGCTAGCCAGGTTCTTAAATATGGGTGGCCAGGGGCTGGAGAGATGGCCTAGCAGTTAAGAGCACTGACTGCTCTTGCAGAGGACCTGGGTTCGATCCCCAGCACCCACATGGCAGCTGAGAACCATCTGTAACTCCAATTCCAGGGGAATCCAACACCCTCTTCTGACCTCCACAGTATTGCACGACACGGGTGCACAAACCTACATGCTGTGTACATTCATACACATACAAAAATAAATAAAAATTTTAAAAAAGTTTTAAAAAAACAACAAATAGGGCTGTCTGGGAAGGGACCATGTAGGTGTGCATAGAGACCATGTAGGTGTGACTATAGAACACATAGGTGTGAATCAAGACCTTGTAGATATGCAAAGAACACTGTAGAATATAGACTGTGCAGGTGTACATCAAGTCCAAGGAATCACCAGGGAGAAGGCTATGCAACTGAGGAGACTGAGCCCCAGAGAGGGGAAGAGTTTTCCCTCTAGTTAACAGGAACCAGTACTTACTGCCCTAGACCTGTAGGCTAAGAGGAGAGAACTGAGTGGAGAATATCATCACCTTAGGAGGTACTGTGCCCTGGGGGTGGGGAGCCCAGCAGCCTGAGGTGTCCTGCAGCAGTAGAACTGTAAGTGTGCTGACCAGTTTTTCTTCTGAAGGACCCCCCCAAACCAAAGGACATGGTGGAAGCTATCTGAACAGGTCAGTCTTTGCGGTAACAGCACAGGCTGAAGGAGAGTGCAGAGAGAATTTGTTTATCTATAATTTATGTATTTATTTAAAGACAAAGTCTCACTGTATAGCCTTGGGTGGCCTGGAACTCACCCTGTAGATCAGGCTGGCCCTTCTACCTTCCAAATGCTGGGATTTAAGATGTGCCACCATGCCCTGCAAGAGTAATTGTAGACAGGCAAATAGGTAGTCAGCCACCTTAATGCCTAATAGCATGCAGGAGTCACATGGTAAGTGCTTGGTGAACATTAGATATTGTCAGGAAAAGGGCTTGTATTAGTTATTACTGCTGTAGAACAAAGAGCCCCCAGATGCAATGGATTTGATCAGTAACATTTACTGTCTTGCTATGCTGCCCAGGGTGGCTTTGAACTCCTATGATGCTCCTGCCTCAGCTTCCTTAGCTGCTGGGATTAAAAGAATGTGCCACTTGTGCCTGGCCTAAGCAATAGCATCTATTACTTTGTGCAGTTTCTGTGGGAGCAGGAACTGGGAACAGCCATGATGAATGGCTGTGGTGTGTGAGGTTACAAGGAAGGCTGTCCTCTAAAGGCTTGGCTGGATGACATTGGCTGTCCCTAAGGCTGGCTGCTCTCTTCAGGGTTGTGTATGTGTCCCTAAGACCTGGTGCTGGTTTTCTCCAGAAAGAGCAATCCCAGAGCAAGAAGCATTGGTGTGTTTTGTGGTCTTGTCTCAATACCCACAGACTGTCATTTTCAAAATCTCCTACTTATTACACAGGTCACCCCTGCTCAGCATGGAAGATGTGACACAGTCATGAATGCCAGGAGGGGGTACCCACTGAAGACATGCTTTCAGAAACCCTCTGAGGTTACACAGAAATTATAGACAACAAAACCAAAACTGTATGAGGGACCAGGCACAGTGGCACCTGCCTATATTGCAGCTAGTTGGGCTGCTGAGGCAGGAGCATCATTTGAGCCCCAGTGTTTGGACCAACCTGAACAATGTAATGAGACTATATCTCAGAACAAGAGCAATCCAGGCGTGGTGGCACACGCCTTTAATCCTAGCACTTCGGAGGCAGAGGCAGGCGGATCTCTGTGAGTTCAAGGTCAGCCTAGTCTACAGATCGAGTTCCAGGCCAGCTGGGGCTACAAAGGAAAACTTGTCTCAAAAAAACAAAACAAAACAAAAAAAACCCCACCAAAACAAAAACCAAACAAAACCTCAAAACAAAACAAAACAAAACAAGCTAAAAGCGAGTTTAAAACCATTCTCAGCTGCATTAGCAGGTTCAAGGCTAGTGTAAGCTACAGGAGACCTGTTCTAGTTTCCTTTCCATTGCCATGATAACACACTGACAAGTGACTTAGGGGAGGAAAGAGCTTATTTGGTTTACATTTCCAGGTTCGCAATGTATCATTGAAGGAAGTTATGGCAGGAGCTCAAACAGGAACTTGACATCAGAAACTGCAGAGGCTCGCTGCTGACTGGCTCGCCCGCTCATGCCCAGCTAGCTTTTCCTATGCAGCCCAGACCCCCTGCCTAGGGATGGCTCTGCCCACAGTGGGCTGGGCCTCAGGCATCAATCAAAACATGGCCAATCCGATCTGGGAAGTTCTTCAGTTGAGGCTCCTCTTCCTGGGTGACTCAGTGTGTTTTGCAGCTTTGTCTGGATACCCAGAACAAAACATTGTCTTAAAAGACAAAACCAGCCGGGCATGGTGGCTCGAGCCTTTAATCCTAGCACTTGGGAGGCAGAGGTAGGCAGATCTTTGTGAGTTCAAGGCCAGCCTGGTCTACAGAGTGAGTTCCAGGACAGCTGGGGCTACAGGGAGACCCCGTCTCAAAAAGACCAAAAAAAAAAAAAGAAACAAAAGAAAGAAAAAGAAAAAGAAAGAAATTAACAGTCTGACTCATGTCACTAGAGTGGTTTAGTCTGTTCTAGAACTGCATACAAATTAAACCACATGTCACTGGAGTGGTTTAATCTGTCCTAGAACTGCATACAGATTAAACCACATGTCATTAGAGTGGTTTAGTCTGTTCTAGAACTGCATACAAGTTAAACCACATGTCACTGGAGTGGTTTAGTCTGTTCTAGAACTGCATACAGATTAAACCACATGTCACTGGAGTGGTTTAGTCTGTTCTAGAACTGCATACAAATTAAACCACATGCTTCTCTCTTTTGAGTGTCTTCACTTGCTGAAAAACAAAACCAAAAAAAATTAGGCATTTCCTCTACATTGTTATATTTGTTCCTGGATCTTTTTGTTACCGAGTAATATTCCACAGTGTAGACACAACACAAATCATCTACCTAGGTCTACTGAGTAGCATTTGGGTTGCTTCTAGATTGGGGCTATTATGAGTAAATCTACGAAATTCATATATAGGATTTTGTGTGAATATACTTTCCTTTATCTTAGGTAAATGTCTGAGTGGAATTATGAGATCATAGATGATGTGCATTAACTTTTATTAGATGGGCTGGAGAGATGGTTCAGCAGTTAAGAGCACTGGCTGCTTTTGCAGAAGACCTGGATTTGATGCCCAGCCCCCACATGATGGCTAAATCATCTGTAACTCCAGTTCCAGGGGAAGCCAATGCCTTCCTCTGACTCCAAGGGCATTGTGTGACACTGGAGTACTCACATGCAGGCAATATACTCATACACATAAAATAAAAATAATAAAATATTTCTTCTTAAATTTTTTATTAGAAACTGCCAATTTCCCCTAATCTTGCAGTCCTGTTCAGTCCCGTTTTACACTCCTTGCCCTTGCCAACCCTGTGTGCTAGCAGTTGACTTCAGCCATTCTACCTGTCCGTAGTGGTGTCTTATTCAGGTTTCAGTTTGTACTTCCCTGCCAGCTAAAGGTGTTGAGCATTGTTTCTTATGCTTATTGGCCATTTGCATGTCCCTTTTTAAAAATATAAACTTTTACTGAATTTTTGTGTGTTTCATACATAAATTTTCAGTCTTTGCCTGTCCCTTTTTGTGAAGTATTTGTTCAATTATTTTGCCTGCTTAAACAGGTAAAAATCACCAATCTAAATGCCTGACAATGTACAACTTATGGCTGTGCAGGATGGATTGGGAAATGCCAGCAGAGAGGCTGACCCATCTGAACATTAAAGAAAGAGGAACCTCAGACTGCCTGAGTCACAGACACTGAGCATCTCTCTGAATACTATTGGGGTTAACTGTTTATAATGAGCCCTAACGAAGTTTACCTTCCAGATACTGAGAAACATTCCTACCTCTCCCCTTTATAGGAAAAAGAAAAACATGATGGTAATGAAATCATTCCCTAACTGTAAATTAGAGCCAATTGTTATAATGGTAATTTCTTATAAAACAGGTATAACTACTCTTTTTTAATTGACTGATAGGCATAGGAACTGTGAAAGGATAATTCTCTATCTAGAGCCAAATTCAATAGTAAAGTGTTTATAAGCTGTGTAATTAAGCAAAATATATTACTACAGGAAAGCTCTGACATCAGCAATGAATTATTCTGCCTAGGAGATGTTGGCTAGGGGATTCAAACCCTCCCCCAAATTACAAAGGCCTTTTGCCTATAAGTGGGATATATGTAAGGAGAAAGGCAGTAAGTCCCTGTTGTCGAAGACCTGGTGTGAGCATGAAAAAATGTTATGAGACAACATTTGCTAGTGTACAACTGGCCTCTGAAATGCCAGAGAGTGTTACCAAAGGCCACTAAAGCAAGCCTCTGAAATGCCAGAGAGTGTTACCAAAGACCACTAAAGCAATACAGCAAAATATTGGTCTCCCTGAGATAAGCAAGACTCCTCCGTCAATATCAGCTACACCTCAATAGCCTGGAGATACTGTGCAACAGTGGCAGCCAAGTGTCTATATATATCCCAAATCTAATTGGCTATTAGCTCTCTCATTGGAGGAATAACTCAGTGGATGCCACAAGCTTATGTCCTCTAGTGGTTAGGAGATGTTATAAGCTACAATAAGAACTTGTCACCCTTTATAGAGAAACCACAGTTTGTGGATTAGCATACCATCCAAGCATCTGTGATTATGCTCACAGCTTAGCTTGACATAATAATTAGTACTGCTTAAATGCCTGTACAGCCAATTGCTTGTGCTTTGTTAGTATGACTAAAAAGGTATCACTGGAACTGTCAACCCATGAAGGGGAACAACCTGAACAGACTAGAGTCCAAAATGACAACTCCAAAGAAAGTAGACTGTTTTCTTCTCACCCACTTGTGCCCCTTTCCCAAAGCCCAGGGAACAAATTGCTGAAGAGGAGGCATGGTAGAATGTAAGGGCTTCAGAGAGATAGGGGTGAATCATGAAACTACAGCAATATAGTCTGGACTCCTAATTGATCAACATGCCTGTGCATACAAGCTTCTCCAACTGGACTATGGGAATCTTGGGTTATTTAAAATTTGGACATAGATACTTGCAAAATGCACCAATTACCTAATTGTACGACAAACTGAGCAACATCAATGTTATCTGAAAACAACTGTGTTATTATATTATAAAATCCCTTAAAAATAAACAAATAATAATTTTAAAAAATTTTGTAAAAGCAGGGGATAGCGGCACATACCTTTAATCCCAGCACTCAGGAGGCAAAGTCAGGTGGATCTCTGTGAGATCAAGGCCAGCCTGATCGACATAGCAAGTTCTAGGCCAGTTGGAGCTGTGTGCACATGATTTGTACATATGTATATGCATGCCACAGTATACATGTGGGGGTCAGAGGACAATTTTGTGGAGTTGGCTCTCCTTTTCCACCTTGACATGAGTTCCAGGAACTGAACTCAAATTTCCAGGCTTATGTAATTTCTTTTACCCACTGAGCCATATTTCTGCCTTGCCTATTGTGATTTTTTTTTTTGCTGTCTCTTAATAAAGTTTTTTTTTTTTTTGAGACAGGGTCTCCCTTAATCCCAGCTGGCCTGGAGCTCTCTCTGTAGACCAGGCTGGCCTTGAACTTGCAGAGAGCCACCTGCCTCTGCCTCCCGAGTGCTGGGATTAAAGGCATGTACCACTGCGCCCGGCGTAATAAGGGTTCTTAATTCAGGGTTCATGTTCTTCCACACACACACACACACACACACACACACACACACACAGAATATCTCCTCTTAATCTTTTTGTATTTTACTATTGTTCTGTGTATGGGTGTTTTGCCTGCATGTATGTAAGTTCAACCTTGCTTGCAATGCCCACAGAGGCCAAAAGAGGGCGTCATATTCCCTGGAACTGGAGTTATAGACAGGTGTTAGCCACCATGTGGGTGTTGGGAACAGAACCCAGGTCCTTTGCAAGAGGAGCCAGTGGATGTAACTGCTGAGCTGTCTCTCCAGTCCCACATATACAGTCTTTTTTTTTCTTCTTCTTTTTTTTGGTATTTTTGAGGTAGGGTCTCCCTTTTAGTACCAGCAGTCCTGGAGCTCACTCTATAGACCAGGCTGGCCTTGAACTTACAGAGATCAGCCTACCTCTACCTCCTGAGTGCTGAGATTAAAGGCGTGCACCACCACGGCCCCGCTGCATATATAATCTTAACCGCTAGCCTGCGTTGCTTCCCCTGTGTGCTAAATACTGTGTTTAGCACTTCTACCCAGTATGGGACAGAGGAGAACAGGATTTGTGTATCTGCATGCATAAGCAGAAGCTTTGTGCCCTTCTGGGACTTCCTGATCTCTGTGGGAATGTGCATCGTCACACTGCAAACCTGCTCACTCAGACTCCCAGTCCCAGTGTGAGCCACCACAGCCACGATGCTGTGAGTTGAATAGCTGGTTTAATCCTCGAAGGGTTCATGGAGGAAGAAGCCTTTGCGTGGAGCCTGAGTTGGAGAAGCCAAGCAGGTCTGTTCAGCTACCGGTGATGAGAACAGCTCTGGTTTAGAGGCAGAGAATGAGTATGCTGACATCCTTACCTCCTCCAAATCCGGTCAGCAAGGGCCCAAGTAGCTCAGGGACTTGGACCCAGGCCCGCACCCGCAACGCCCACTTCACCCTGCCAGGGTCTAGGTGGCACGCAGATCTATCTGCACGCATGCTGTCCCCCGGCTCTCTTCCCTGTCCATGTCTCTATGGGATAGAGTGACAGAATGGCTGAGTAGTTGACCAAGCCTGGTCTTGGGGTACCCGGATGCCCCAGGAAGGATCCTCACCTGCTCTCCTCCCGGTCCTCCCGACTCAGGCGACACCTGGACCTGCAGGGCACATCCCCCGAAGCCCCCAGCCTCCTCCTGCCTCTACCCCCTCCTCCTGCAGCCCCTCCAGCTCATCGAGCTGAGCCGGAATCTGTGGGGAAGGGAGCAGGATTTCGGCTAAATATAAACCAGGCTGTTCCAGATTCCAAATGGAACAAAGGAGCGGGGTGTTAAGATGATTTTTATAAATAAAGAGAGAGGGAGTGAGAGAATATTTTTTCGAGATGTTTAATAAAATCGCCTTGTGAGAGGCAGGAAAATCACTGGGCTGCGGTGGGAGGGTTCCGAGGAGGACTGGGAGGGGAAGAGAGGATGGGGAAGGCTTCTTCCTTCCTGCAGGGATCCAGTCCCCTCCCTGCCACCAAGGAGGGGCAGTGGTGCAGAGAGGGCAGAAGGGCAGGAGAGGGCACGGAGCTCTCTGGATGCAGCAGGAGAGGGAGGGAGGGGTCCTGTTACCGTGACTGAGCGCTTACTGTTTGCCGATACTGCCTGTGGTCTCTGCTTGGTCCCTCGCGCCAAATGTGGTGGGTATTCTTGGCATCTGGTGCTCTGTGATTAGCCCCAGCCAGCTCCTGACCTCACCTCTTTCCTCCCTCCCCTGCTTTCTACTCCTACCACCCAGCTCTATGCACCAAACTCTCTCTTCTCAAGGCAGGGCTACGCCTGGGTCTCAGCCAGGTCTTTCTCATCATCCAACACTCAGAATAAATGCCACTTTCATCCTGACCACTCTAACAAAAATGAAGCCCCTCTCCAGTGCAGTGTGAATCATATGCCCTTGTTTCATTGTCTTCATGAACATAATCCTGAAATTATTTGCTTGCTTATTATGTTTCTATGCATCCCCTCACCAAAATAAAAGTACCCTAAAGACAGAGTCTGTCTCTGTCATCTGCTGGTGTCCTGTCAGTCCTATTATAGGGCCTAGCACATAATAGACAGTACTTAATATGTTATTTCCATGAAACTCAGAGAGGTGAAGTGATTTGCCAAAGCTCACAGCTCGGAAACGACAGAGCCAAGTGGGAACCCACAGTCACCTGACACTCCTAGAGGTCTTTCTAATTGTTACAAAATGCTTCCAGTGTGCTGGAGGGAATTTAAGGGGATCAGGTGAGAACATGGGCATTGATAGGGAGATGACCAGACACAACCCTGGAATGTCAAAGTAGAGGATCGATGAAGCCAGCTTGTCACCAGAACATTTCTCCAACAATGCACATGGGCCAATGAGATGGCTCAGTGAGTAAAGTCACCTGCCACCACATGTTGGAGGGAGAGTTAGCTCCTGAAGGTTGACCTCCACACTAGCATCCCCCACAATTAGGTAAATAAATTTAATTTAAATAAAACAATGTATATACTATAGAGAAATGATAAACATTTTTTTGAGATGAGGTGTCATCATGTGACCTCAAGCTCTCAGATCTTCCTGACTCTGACTCTTTTTTTCTTTCTTTCTTTTATCTTTTTGAGACAGGGTCTTCCTTTAGTCCCAGCTGTCCTGGAACTCGTTCTGTAGACCAGGCTGGCCTTGAACTCACAGAGATCTGCCTGTCTCTGCCTCCCGAGTGCTGGGATTAAAGGCATGCACCACCACACCCAGCCCTGTCTCTGACTCTTAAATGCTAGGATTATAGGCATGAGCCATTATCCCTGGAGGGCTGGGGCTGTAGCTCAGTTGATAGAGTGCTTGTCTAGCATGCTCAAAGCCCTGGGTTCTCTTCCCAGCACAACATAAACTGAGAATGGTGCCATATTCCCATATCCCAGTGCTCTGGGGGTGGAGGCAGGAGGATCTGAAGTTCAGGGTCATCCTCAGCTACCGATTGAGTTCAAGGCCAGCCTGGGCTACATGAGACTCTGCCTCAAAACAAAGCAACAACGAAGAAGCCCCATCTTTGGGGGAGCTATTATATGGGGATTTACTCGGTTACCCCAAAAGAGAGCTAATCAAGGCCGGTGGGTGGCAGGTTGCTTCTCCCTGCAGGAGCTGAAAGCAATGACCCGGAAGCAGAGACCAGCCACTCCTCACACACTTTTTTCTTTTGCTTCCACACATAGCGTGCAGGTGTGAGTGGGTTAGTGTGAAGGGGCCTCTGCAGATGTGGTCTCACCTTTCTGTTGACTTAAAAATTCCACCTTATTGGGTACAGTGCACTCTTGGACAAACCACAGAGGTCTCTCTGAGATTCGGTGTCTTCCTGTATAAGATGGGGCTGTCGAACCCATCTTTTTTTCTTTTTTTTTTTTTTTTTTTTTTTTGTCTTTTCGAGACAGGGTCTCCCTGTAGCCCCAGCTGTCCTGGAACTCACTCTGTAGACCAGGCTGGCCTTGAACTCACAAAGATCCTCTTGCCTCTGCCTCCCAAGTGCTAGGATTAAAGGCGTGCGCCACCACGCCTGGCTAAAACCCCCATCTTATACAGCTGTGAAGACTGGAGATACAGGTCAGGATCTCCTACTTGAAGGATTATCTTATACCCGACTCTCAGTCCATTAGTTGAAGCTACTATGTGCCTTGATCTGGTCTGCCTGCTTGATTTCGCCTGTTTATACAACTCCTCAGAGTAGATACAATGACCATCATCCTCATTTCATGAATGAGGCCCCCCCCTCAGTCAAGAGGTCACAAGATTGCAAGGATTAGCAGAGCAGGGCTGGCAAGATCATTCAGTGGGTAAAGGTGCCTACCACTAAGCCTCATGACCAGAGTTGGATTTCTGGAACCCAGATGGTGGAAGGAGAGAACTGACTCCCAAAAGCTGTTCTCTGACCTCTACATGTGCCCTGTGACAGATAAACACACACAACAAACAAACAAATGTTATTAAAAGACAAAGAATTGGCAGAGCTGGGCCTGAAATCTAAGTGGGATCAACTGCAGATCCTGGCCTGTGAATATTATACAATCCCAGCCCTCAGAGGGGATGAGCCAGCGGGCTTTCTGGGGCTCCAGGAGGTGCATGAAAAGGGGGGCGTGGTGGGGCCAGGAAGGTCATGGTTAGAAGCAGAGGCTGCGGCTGGTCAAGAGGTCTGGGATTCGGGGGTTTGGGGCGGGGTATTTGAAGGACTAGCTCTGCAGTGCTGCGGGGAGCGCTATGGCTCTGACTCATCTGGACAGAGCAGCTCAGTTCCTCGCTCCTGCTCCTGCAGTTGCTATTTATAACCTGCAGATTCCCCGCAGCCTCAGGAGTGCAGAACCCTGCGGCTACCTGGGGCCATTCTCCAGGGCTGCAGGGCCAGCTGCAGGAGGCCTGGAGGAGGCTAGGTGAAGGTCATTGCTGAGCCTCATTCCTTCTTACTCTGGGCTCTGGGATCATCACAAAGTATATACTCCAGGATCACTCTCTGTGGGGGTGTATCAGCAGAGCAAGGGGCCTCTAATAGGCATGGATGAACGAATGAATACAGAAGCAGCCTTTTTTTCTTTTTTTTTAATTTTATTTATTTTTTTGTATGTGTATGAATGCACTGTCTGCATGTAGGTTTGTGCACCCGTGTCGTGCAATGCTGCGGAGGTCAGAAGAGGGCGTCCGATTCCCCTGGAACTGGAGTTCTCCTGGAATTGGAGTTACAGACAGTTCTCAGCCACCATGTGGGTGCTGAGGATCGAACCCGGGTCCTCTGCAAGAGCAGTCGGTGCTCTTAACTGCTAGGCTATCTCTCCAGACCCAGAAGCAGCCTTTTTTAATCGATTAAAGCATATAATTTCTCCACCCCAGCTTCACCAATGTTTTTCTGACCTTATTTTTTCATTTTATTTAATTTTTGTATTTTTTTCTTTTTGGTATTTTTGAGACAGGGTCTCCCTTTAGTCCCAGCTGGCCTGGAGCTTGGTCTGTAGACCAGGCTGGACTTGAACTCAGAGATCCGCCTGCTTCTGCCTCCCAACTGTTGGCCGGACTATTTTTTGTATTTTATGTGTTTGAGTATATTGATTGTAAGTCCACCCATGTTGTTCAAGGCCCAGTGTGATGGGTACCCTGGAACTGGAGTTATTGTTGTTAACCACCATGTGGGTTCTGGGAACCAAACCTGGGTCCTCTACAAAAGCAGGCAGTGCACTTAACCACTGAGACATCTTCCTATCTTATTTTGATGTAAAGTCTTTAAAAAATATTTTCTTGCCAGGCGTGGTGGTGCACACTGTTAATCCTGGCACTCAGGAGGCAGAGGCAGGCAGATTTTTGTGAGTTCAAGGGCAGCCTGGTCTCATAGTGAGTTCCAGGCCAGCTGGGACTAAAGGGAGACCCTGTCTCTAAAAGACCAAAAAAGAATTTTTATTTATTATTTTTATTTTATGTGTATGAGTGTATTGCCTGCATGTGTGTAAGTGCCTACTTGCTGTGCAAGGCCCACAGAGATCAGAAGAGGGTGTCAGAATCCCTGGAACTGGAGTTATGGATGGTTGTTAGCTGCATTTTTGGGGTGCTGGGAATTGAACCTAGGTCCTCTGGAAGAGAAGGCAGTGTTCTTAATCATTGAGACATCTCTCCAGCCTTTTTTCTTTTCTTTTCTTTTTTTAATTTTATTTATTTTGCATGTGTATGAATGTACTGTCTGCATGTAGGTTTGTGCACCCGTGTCATGCAATGCCGCAGAGGTCAGAAGAGGGTGTCAGATTCCCCTGGAACTGGAGTTCTCCTGGAATTGGAGTTTCAGACGGTTCTCAGCCGCCTGTGGGTGCTGGGGATCGAACCTGGGTCCTCTGTAAGAGTGGTTGGTGCTCTTAACCGCTAGGCCATCTCTCCAGCCCGCCTTTTTTCTTTTTAAAGATAGGAACTCACTATGTAGCTGTAGATTGCACGGAACTCACTATGTAGCTGTAGATTGCACGGAACTCACTGTGTAGATCTCCCAAAGATCTGCTGGTCTCTGCCTCCCCAGTGCAGGGATAAAGGCGTGCGTCACCACACCTGGACATGGACGCAGTCTTCATGGTGCCTACAAGGCTGCACATGACTCTTATCTCCTTCCCTCTTCCTCACTCCTATAAAAAAATTTCTTGATTTTGGCTGGGCATGGTGGCACACGCCTTTAATCCTAGCACTCTGGAAGCAGAGGCAGGCAGATCTCTGTGAGTTCAAGGCCAGCCTGGTGTACATAGTGAGTTCCAGGACAGCCGGAGCTACGGGGAGACCTTGTCTTAAAAAGAACCCCCCCAGATTCTTGATTTTTAAAAATTTACATATATGAGTGTATTGCCTGCATGCAGGTAAGTGGGCCCATGTCATGAAATGCCCACAGAGGTCAGAAGGGGGTGTCGGATCCCCTGGAACTGGAGTTACAGGTGATTGTTAGCTGCTGGTAATTGAACTTGGGTCCTCTGCAAGAGCAGCCGGTGCTCTTCACACTGAGGCATCTCTCTACCCCCTTCCCCCTTTACAGTAGTCACTTCCTTTCTGCTCCTAGGAACTGGCCAGGCACCTGCTGGCCGCTGGCTCCTGGCCCTATTTCCTCTGGTGGGAACACTCCTCCTCTAGAGACTGGCACGTTTTCCTCCAACCTCCTTAAGGTGTTTCTTCGCTCCATGAGAGCTTCCCTGAACATTCTTCTCATATTGTGTGTGCATTCAGCATTCCCTTCTGATAGTATTCTCTCCAAAGCACTCTCCATCATCCTACATTCTGCATATATAATTTATCTTATGTTAAAATGTGTCTGTTGTATGTACATGTATGTGGGTGTATGTGGGTGTGTCTATGTATGTGTATAGACCAGGGGTTGACCCCTTGTGTCTTCCTTGATACCTCTCAGCCTTATTTTTTGAGGCAGGCGCTCTCCCTGTTTTTGGAGCTCAGTGACTAGCTAGGTTACCTGGTCAATGAGCTGCAGGGATCTGCCTGCCCTCATGTACTCTCCAAAGTCCCCCTTTCTGCCCATCACTGAGGTTACAGACCTGTTTTTATTTTTTGGACTTTTTTTTTTCTGAGACAAGGTCTTCCTGTAGCCACAACTGGCTTAGATCTTGCTATGCAGACCAGAGTGGCCTCAGTCTCACAGAGATCTGCCAGCCTCTGCTCAGAGTGCTGGGATTAAATGTGTGTGCCACCGTGCCCAGTTCCTGCTTTTATTTTTATTATTTTTTTAATATTTATTTATTTATTTATTATTTTTTATGTGTATGAGTTTATTTTTTATTTATTTTAATTTTTTAATTTTTTTTATGTGCATGCAGGTTGGTGCACCTGTATCGTGCAATGCTGCAGATGTCAGAAGAGGGCATCAGATTCCCCTAGAACTGGAGTTAAAGACGGGTTTAAAAAAATTTTTTTTTAATTTATTTATTTTCATATGTATATGAATGTACTGTCTGCATGCAGGTTTGTGTACCCATGTCGTGCAATGCCGCAGAGATCAGAACAGGGCGTCGGATTCCCCTGGAACTGGAGTTAAAGACAGTTCTCAGCAGCCATGTGGGTGCTGGGGATCGAACCCAGGTCATCTGCAAGAGCAGTCAGTGCTCTTAACCACTGAGCCATCTCTCCAGCCCCTATTTTTATTTTTTTTATGCGTGGGGATGGCAACTCTCAGGTCCCCATGTTTGCATGGCAGGCACTTCAGTCACTGAGGGGACTCTCCAGCCCCCTAATCTTTTTTCGTATCTGTCTTCTGCTGGAAGACCAACTCTAAGAAGACAGGAAATTTTGTCTGTTTTTAAATAAATGTTTAATTAATTAATTAAATAATTAATTAATTAGTTTTTATTTATATGAATGTTTTGCCTGTATGTATGTATGTATGTATGTAAGTGCACCCATGTCATGCAGTGTCTAAGGAAGCTAGAAGGCAGTATCAGATCCTCCATAACCGGCGTTATGGATGGTTGTTAGCCACAATGTGGATGGCCAGGAATCAAACCTAGGTCCTCTGCAAGAGGAGCAAGTGCTCTTAACCACTGAGCCATCGCTCCAGCCCCATTTTTGGCTATTTTGTCACTGGTTTGTCTCTGGGGCCTAGCACAGTGCCTCCCACATAGCTAACAAATATTTGTTGGCTACATGAATTCATGGAGATTTTTCACAGGCTTACTGTGGGACCTTGAGCCTCTGTTTGTTGAACTTAGTAGCCTTCCAGTTTGGACAATCTGTAATTCTGTCCCTTCGTCCTGGCTCTTGAGATTTCTATTCTCAAAATATCTGCTAGGGCTCAGTAATAGAGTGCTTGCTCGGCATGTGCAAAGCCTATATATAGGCTTTAATCCCAGCACTCGGGAGCTAAAGGCAGGTGGATCTCTGTGAGTTCAAGGCCAGCCTGGTCTACATTGTGAGTTCTAGGACAGCTACAGGGCTACAGGGAGACCCTGTCTCAACCCCCCCCCCACATACCCAAAAAAGGTAGGAGAGCTGGCCAAGGCCTTGTTTAGCATTTTTCTTCCAGACTAGATTTCTCTGGACAAAGGATTCAAGCCTGTAAGCAAACCTGTCCCAGTACTGTGTAACTAACTGCATTAGGGACTTTGAGCAGATTCCTGTGTATGGATAGGTCTGTACATGTGTTTGGGAGCCTGGCTGAGATGGGACATCCCAGCAACATGCAAGCACAGGTCCTAATTCCACCTCTCTGTTGCTTTTGTTGTCAGTGGAATAAAATGTAGACATCTCCAGAAACATGTCACACCCCTTTTCCACGTCTGTGCTGGAGACCTCTCACTGCCTGGAGCACAGAGCTTGTTGGTTGGGAATCCAGTACCTGTGAAAGGCTGTTTCCACTTCCTCAGGACCCAGCTGTGAGAAAGCCACAGTGAGCTGCCCACCTTCCAGCAAGGGAAGCCTGCAGGGCAGGAAGCTGCAAGGGGGGTGCCAGGCCCATATTTAGATCTCATCTGGTCTTGATGGAAAACGGGTTCAACCTTGACCAGGTTTCTAGAACAATCCCTGAAAGAGCTTTGGAGCATGTCAGCATGTTCACACATGAGCTCAGTTCATAACATGGTCCATTCTATTCTGCTAGGCCTAGCATGGCACCAGACATCTATTAGCATCACCACATTTTTATTGGAAAAAGTTCATTTTCATAAGTAATGAAAATCAGCCAATATTGTTCTCTCTCTCTCTCTCTCTCTCTCTCTCTCTCTCTCTCTCTTCTTTGCCTTCAACTGCTGTGACAAAACACTCTGACCAATACCAACTTGGGGAGGAAAGGGTTTATTTTGCTTACACCTCCCCAGGCACAGTTCATCACTTAAGGAGCCCAGGGCAGGAACTTGGAGGTAGGAGCTGAAGCACAGGCCATGGAGGAACGCTGCTTACTGGCTTGCTCTCCTGACCCATGCTCAGCCTGCTTTCTTTTTCTTTCTTTTTTTTTTTTTAAAGTTTCTTTTTTTTTAAATTTTATTTATTTTCATATGTGTATGAATGTACTGTCTGCTTGTAGGTTTGTGCACCCATGTCATGCAGTGCCACGGAGGTCAGAAGAAGGTGTCAGATTTCCCTGGAACTGGAGTTAAAGACGGCTCTCAGCCACCATGTGGGTGCTGGGGATCGAACCCAGGTCCTTTGCAAGAGCAGTCAGCGCTCTTGACCGCTAGGCCATCTCTCCAGCCCCTCAGCCTGCTTTCTTATACAATACACAACAACCTGCCCAGAGTGGCATCACTCACAGTGGCTGGGCCCTCCCACATCACTCAATCAAGAAAATACCCCACAGACATGGCCACAGGCCAATCCAGTGGAGGCAATTCCCCAGTTGAGAGTCCCTCAACCCAAGTGTGTCAAGTTGACACTAAAGTTATCCAGCACACAGGGTTTGTTTATCTATTTATTTATTTGTTTGTTTGTTTGTTTACTTTGAGACATGATCTTTCCGTAGCCTCAGCCGGTCTGGATCTTGCTATGTAGACCAGGCTAGCCTCAGTCTCACAAAGATCAACATGCCTCTGCCTCCCCAGTGCTGGGATTAAAAGTGTACACCACTGGGGCTGGAGAGATAGCCTAGCGGTTAAGAGCACCAACTGCTCTTGCAGAGGACCCGGGTTCGATCCCCAGCACCCACATGGCGGCTAAGAACTGTCTGTAACTCCAATTCCAGGAGAACTCCAGTTCCAGGGGAATCCGACACCCTCTTCTGACCTCCGAGGCATTGCACGACACGGGCGCACAAACCTACATGCAGACAGTACATCCATATACATACAAAAAAAAAAAGTGTACACCACTATGGCCAGTTATTTATTATTACATTTATTTATTTATTTATTTATTTATTTATTTGGTTTTTTTGAGATGGAGTCTCCCTGTAGCCCCAGCTGTCCTGGAACTTACTCTGTAGACCAGGCTTGGCCTTGAACTCACAAAGATCCGCCTGCCTCTGCCTCTCGAGTGCTAGGATTAAAGGCATGCACCACCACACCTAGCTTTATTATTACTTTTAATTATGTGTCTCTGTGTGTGTCTGTGCATGTGAGTCAATCCCATGCCCACAGAGACGAGAGGGCCAAGATCCCAGGACCTGGAGTTATAGGCAGCTATGAGCTGCACAATATTGAGTGCTGGTAACCAAGCTCCTGTCGCTGCAAGAGCAGCAAGCACTCTTACAAGGAGAACCATCTCTCCAGTCCCAGAGACAGAGTTTTACTTTGTAGTTCAAGCGGCCCTGCAATTCCTCCTCCTCCTCCCTTGAACTCCCCAGTGCTGGGATACAGCCATACACCACCAGGCTGAACTGCTTGTGTTCATAGACGATGAAGCAGAAGCCAAGGCTCAGCAGTGACAGGACTTGTCCGAGGTCAGAGGACACAGAGTGATTCCAAGCAGACAGCTGCTAGGGAAGAGTGGGAGCGAGTTCCCTCGTGTTAGTTACCGCACTCAGGGAGAATTTCTGCGACTATATGTGTTCTTTTGTGTGCACAAGGTGGGCATGCATGTGTGCAGGTAGAGGCCAAAGGTCTTATTCCTTAGGTGCCATCCTCCTTGGTTTTTGAGACAGGGCTTCTCACTGACCTAGAGCTCACTGATTGGCTGAGCTGGCTAACCTGCAAGTCCCAGGGATCTGCCCGACTCTATCTCCCGAGTCCTGGGATTTAAAAGGTGTAGCACCATGCCCACCTCTTTTACATGAAACTCAGGCCCTCATGCTTGCACAGTAAGCACTTTGCCAATATTAATTAAGTCACATTCTATGTCCATGAGTTCCTGCCTACACGTATTCATGTGTACTACATGTGTGCAATGCCTGCAATGCCAGAAGAGGGCATTGGATCCCTTGGAACTGGAGTTACGGATGCTTGTTAGCTGGGTTCCTCTGGAAGAGCAGCCAGTGCTCTTAACCTCTGAGCCACCTCTCGGCCCTCAGAACATTACTTCTGAAGAATGGGTGTGGGCCCAAGAGTGCTCCGACATTTGCAAAACCAAGAAATTTGAGTTCATATCCCAGCACTAATTACCTGTGTCTTTGGATTAAATTCTCAAAATACAAGTCCCTGGGCTGGAGAGATGGCTCAGCGGTTAAGAGTGCCAACTGCTCATGCAGAGGACCCCGGTTCGATTCCCAGCACCCACATGCCAGCTAAGAACTGTCTTTAACTCCAGTTCCAGGGGAATCTGACACTCTCTTCTGACCACCGCAGCATTGCACGACAGGGGTGCACCAACCTACATGCAGACAGTACATTCATACAAATTAAAAAAAACAAAACAAAACCGGGGCTGGAGAGATGGCCTAGTGGTTAAGAGCACTGACTACTCTTGCAGAGGACCCAGGTTCGATCCCTAGCACCCACATAGCGGCTGAGAATCGTCTGTAACTCCAATTCCAGGAGAACTCCAGTTCCAGGGGAGTCCGACACCCTCTTCTGATCTCCGCGGCGTTGCACGACACGGGTGCACAAACTTGCATGCAGACAGTACATTCATACACATACAGAAATAAATAAAATTAATTAAAAAATTAAAAAAAAACAAAAATAAATAAAAAAATTTTTTAAAGAATATTTAAAAAATTAAAAAAAAACAAGTCCCTCAGTTTCTCCATCTATAAAATGGACACACCAATCACTATTCCTTGACACCTTTAGTACTATATTCAGTAGGATGGTGCCAGGCAGTGCCTCCCACTGGGCTGTGCTCAGCTCTTGCCCCTCATCCTCACAAAGGCTTCATCACCTCCCGCCTGCAAGCTGGCCAAGTTCAAACATTCAGCATCAACATTCAAGAGCAGACAGAGCAGTCTCACTCAATTGTCCTACACATGTGCAGCCTCCGCTGTCATGTGAACAGGTGCTCCACAGATCTGCTGTGTTCTCACCTCAGGGGAGAGAGAGAGAGAGAGACAGAGAGAGAGAGACAGAGAGAGAGAGACCACAGGCTATGAAGCTCTTCTAGAATCTCCGGTGAAGCTCTGTTGACTTTTCCATGTTTGATTTTTTTTGTTTTGAGAAAGAGTGTTATGTCATCTAGGCTGGCCCTGAGCTCATTATGTAACCAAGAATGACCTTGAACTTCTATCCTCCTGCCTCCATCTCCTAAGTGCTTGGGTTACTGGTATGCTATAGGACACTGGGTGTAGACTGTTTGTTTGTTTATTTATTTATTTTGTGACAGGGACTCTGTAACCCCAGGAATCCTGGAACTTGCTGTGTGGACCTTGACCTCATAGAGATCCACCACCTGCCTCTGTCTCCTGAGTGCTGAGATTAAAGGCATGTGCCACCACACCCAGCTTACACTCTGTATTTAAGAGAGGTATTGCAGGGTACCCACCTGGCACCAGAGGCTAAACCTGACCAGGAAAACAGTGGAAAATGTCGCTTTCAGGCCGAGCAGTCATCTCTGGTGTTGAACATTAAGGATCCAGTGCCATGGGCCCATCTGGGGTGACAGACCTTCCCTGGGAAGTGTAAACTGCCTTCAGGGAGACTGCAGGGATGAAGCTGAGTTAATCTGGAGAAGTGAGGATGAGCTTGCAGCAGGACCAGCAGGGGATTTAAGGCCTTCATGTAGGAAGGAGCAAGTGGGGGGGGGTCAAGAGAACTGGTGGTCAGGGGAACCAAGCCCTGTGCAGAGCCTTGGACTTGATCCCAAGAACAGTGGGAACCACTGAAGTTGGAAATCACGCCATCTTTAGCGTTCTGCACTGAATAATGTTTTTACTTTTCTTTCTGGTTCGCAAAAGTAGATTTTGATTTCTACACTTGCTATGCTGATTTTTCTTCTTTTTTTTTTCATTTTCAGATGTGAAAATAAGAGAAGGAGGGAATATGTGTTTATTTTCAGGGTTAAATGTGCTAACAGATGCAAATTGCCTAGCATCTTCTATGTGGTCTATAAATGGTAATTCCCTTATCTTTTCTCTAAATTCCATTCCATAATTTCTGCTATTTCAGGAGCAGGAAGGAGACTGATTCTCCCTTCAGACTAAAGATAAATTTCATTTGAAGGACCCTGAATAGACGTGCTTCACCATCTGATTGGTTCAAAAGATCAAAAGGTGATTGTGTTACTAACATTATGCAAATAGCAAGTTGCCAGTGATCACAAAACATATTGTTTGACTTGTGGAAATGAAATTTGCAATTAACTTTCTGCTTTTGTGGGGGTTTTATCTTTTCTCACTTTTTTTTTTCTGGTCTTTTTGAGACAGGGTCTCCCTGGAGCTCCAACTGTCCTGGAACTCGCTATGTAGACCAGGCTGGCCTTGAACTCACAAAGATCCACCTGCCTCTGCCTCCCAAGTGCTAGGATTAAAGGCGTGCACCATCACGCCCGGCATCTTTTCTCTTTTGAGACAGGGTCTTGCTATATAGTCCTGGCTGGCCTGTAACTCATTATGTTGACCAGGTTGACCTTTTACTCATAAAGATCTACCTGCCTCTGGCTCCCTACTGTTTTAACTAAAGGCATGAGCCACCATGGCCAGCACATTTAACTTTCAAAATATTTTATTTATTTATATTTCTTGGAATTTATTTATTTATTTTTGTATGTGTATGAATGTACTGTCTGCATGTAGGTTTGTGCACCCGTGTCATGCAATGCCGGGGAGGTCAGAAGAGGGTCTCGGATTCCCCTGGAACTGGAGTTCTCCTGGAATTGGAGTTACAGACAGTTCTCAGCCGCCATGTGGGTGCTGGGGATCGAACCCAGATCCTCCGCAAGAGCAGTCAGTGCTCTTAACCGCTAGGCTATCTCTCCAGCCCATTTCTTGGAATTTTTAAAAATGTTTATGAATGTTTGCCTGCATGTTAGTGTACCACAAGTATGCAACACCCTCAGAGGCCAGAAGAGGGTGTTGAATTCCCTGAACCTGGAGTTACTGACAATTGTTAGTTGTCATGTAGGTGCTGGGAACAGAACACAGATCCTCTCCAAGAGTAGCCAGTGCTGTTCACTCCTGAGCCATCTCTCCAATTCCTAATATTAATTTAAAGTATATGTGCGGCGGGGCTGGAGAGATGGCTCAGCAGTTAAGAGCACCGACTGCTCTTGCAGAAGACCCAGGTTCGATCCCCAGCACCCACATGGTGGCTAAGAACCATCTTTAACAGTTCCATGGGAATCCGATGCCTTCTTCTGACCTCAGCGGCATTGCATGACACGGGTGCACCAACCTACATGCAGACAGTACATTCATACACATAAAAAATAATAGGGGCTGGAGAGATGGCTCAGCAGTTGGGAGCACTGACTGCTCTTGCAGAGGACCCAGGCTCGATTCCCAGCACCCACATGGCATCTGAGAACCATCTTTGGCTCCAGTTCCAGGGAGGTCCAGTGCCCTCTTCTGACCTCCACGGCATTCATGACACGGGTGCACCAACCTACATGCAGACAATACACTCATACATGTAAAATAAATAAATAAATAAATAAATAAATAAATAAATAAATAATAAACATGAGAGCCCAAGTTCACATCCCCAGAACCCATGTAAAAAAAAAAGTAATGCTGGATTTGGTGGCGCATGCCTTTAATCCTAGCACTTGGGAGGCAGAGGCAGGTGGATCTCTGTGAGTTCAAGGCCAGCCTGGTTTATAGAGAGAGTTCCAGGACAGCCGGAGCTCCAGGGAGACCCTGTCTCAAAAAGACCAAAATAATAATAATAATAATAATAATAATAATAAATGAATAAAAAATTTTAAAAATTAAGTATATGTGTGGGGCAGGGGTGTGTGTGTGCATGATTGCAGGTGCCTGAAGAGGTGGCTAAAGGTGTTAGTGACCTAGACCTAGAGTTACAGACCTGGCCACACACTGCCTAGTTGTGAGCCTGCTAATGTGAGTGTGGGGGACAGAACTCTGTCCTCTGTTAGAGCAGCAAGTGATCTTAATTGATGAACCATCTCTATAGCCCCAATGATTTTTGAGACAGGATTTCATTATGTTGCCCAGCCAAGCTTCAAACTTGCAACCTCCTGCTTCCTCTTTCACGCTGGGATCATGTCAGAGGCATCTACCACCATACCTAGCTGCATCCACTTTTTTTTTACATTTATTTATTTATTTATATGCAGGGGTAAAGGTGTGTCACAGGATGAATGTGGAGGTCAGAGGACAACTTGAGGGAGTTACTTCTCTCCTTTTACCTTGAATCAAACTCTGGTTGTCAAGGCCTGGTGTCAAGCACCCTTACCTGTTGAGCCATCTCTCCAGCCCAAATTAACCTTTCTGGAAGGACATTTGTTGTAATCACAGACACAGTTCCACCTAGTATAGCTCAAGTCTGTTGCTGTCACCCCCAGTCCCCACCACCATTCTTAGATCACAACTCTACTGGCCACAAAGTAGACTTTCTAATATCCGTTAGACTGATTTAAATACTGGAGGATATTTTCTGCTAAATCCTAAGTCCGGGGCATCAGTTCTGGAGTTTTCTCTTTAGAGTTGTTAGCATGAATTTTGATGGTACAAAAAAGCTTGTTCTCTGATTTATATTTAGCTCATACAAACTCCACTGCACAATTATGTTGTAAAGAGGAATTGGGTTTTATCTTTAAGTTGTTATTATAGCTTTGGGGGAAAGGTGAACACACAGAATAACTACACAAAGCTATAATATAGAATACTGTTTTATTAATTTTTTTAAAACATGATGTCAGGCCTAGAATGGACTGATGTGTGGTAGGTATATCAGACAGGGTCTGTATAAGAAACAGATGGCATGCTCAAATTAGATAATTAGAGGACGATTTAATAAAGGGACTATTTACAAGGTTTGGGCAGGCCACAAAGAAACCATATGATAAGGGCAGGATGGAGGGGCCAGGAAATAGCCTTTACCATTCCTAGCTGTGAAGGCTGAGGGACAAGAAATTACACAGCCCAGAAAGAAAGAGTTCTGTGAACAGGCTACAGAAAAGGAGGGATGACCTTTCATCCAAAGACATCTCCAACCTAAGGCACTGTGGCAGGCAGGGAGCTTGGGGAATGGAGCATCCAACTTTACCCTCCCTCTGCCCTCATTCTCCTGCTGCTCTTCCCAAGAGCTGGAGGGTAAGGGAGGGGGTTGATGCAATTCATTTAGGTCAGAAACCCAGGGCAGAGAAGAGTGAAAATCTGGATCTACAGGGGTACACAGAAAGGACCCGGGACCATAGGTTCCATTTCCACGAATGGATAAAGATGACATTTCAGGGGTGGCTCAGTAGATAGAAGCACTTACTGACAAGTCTGATGACCTGAGTTCAACCCCCAGGACCCATGTAGTGGAAGGGGAGAACCCAGTCAACAACCTCAAGTTGTCTATAGACACACACACACACACACACACACACAAATAAATAGATAAATAAATAGGAAAAAAGACTTGGTATTTCAACCTGGTACCTGGGGGAGACAGGGAAACCTTTAATGGCAGAACTACAGCCAGGTTCCGGATTCTTGTTTATTTTTCAGATCTACTGAGAATATTACAATTTTTTTTAATTTTTTATTTATTTTCATATGTGTATGAATGTACAGTCTGCATGTAGGTTTGTGCACCCATGTCGTGCAGTGCCAAGGTCAGAAGAGGGTGTCGGATTCCCCTGGAACTGGAGTTAAAGATGGTTTTCAGCCACCATGTGGGTGCTGGGGATCATCGAACCCGGGTCCTCTGTAAGAGCAGTCGGTGCTCTTAACCGCCAGGCCATCTCTCCAGCCCCCAGGGAATATTACAAATTTTTTTTTAATTTTTTTTATTAATTTTATTTATTTCTGTATGTGTATGAATGTACTGTCTGCATGCAAGTCTGTGCACCCGTGTCGTGCAATGCCGTGGAGGTCAGAAGAGGGTCTCGGATTCCCCTGGAACTGGAGTTCTCCTGGAATTGGAGTTTCAGACTGTTCTTAGCTGCCATGTGGGTGCTGGGGATCGAACCCGGGTCCTCTGCAAGAGCAGTCAGTGCTCTTAACCGCTAGGCCATCTCTCCAGCCCATAGAATATTACAAATTTTTAGGGCAGTCCCCAGTCCTGGAAAAGGTGTCCAGAAGTTTGTCTCACTCTATTCCCAATGTATGTGTTTTGAAAAACACCCCCTACTCTATAAAAGCACTTATTTAGAATTCTCAGTGCTAAATCTATGACCCATTGGTCTCAAGATTAGATTTTTTTTTTTTTTTTTTTTTTTTTTGTATTTTTGAGACAGGGTCTCCCTTTTAGTCCCAGCTGCCCTGGCGCTCTCTCTGTAGACCAGACTGGCCTTGAACTCACAGAGATCTGCCTGCCTCTGCCTCCCCAGTGCTGGGATTAAAGTCGTGTGCCACCATACCAGGCCAAGATTAGATTTCAACAAAGCAAACAGGTTTTTTTTTGTTTTTTGTTTTTTTCTTATGTGTATGAGTGTACACGTAGGTTAGTGCACCCGTGTCCTGCAATGCTATGGAGGTCAGCAGAGGGCATTGGATTCCCCTGGAACTAGAGTTTTTCTTTTTTTTTTTAATTTTTATTTATTTCTGTATGTGTACGAATGTACTGTCTGCATGCAAGTCTGTGCACCCGTGTCGTTCAATGCTGCGGAGGTCAGAAGAGGGTCTCGGATTCCCCTGGAACTGGAGTTCTCCTGGAATTGGAGTTACAGAAGGTTCTCAGCCGCCATGTGGGTGCTGGGGATCGAACCCGGGTCCTCTGCAAGAGCGGTTGGCGCTCTTAACCGCTAGGCCATCTCTCCAGCCCCTGGAGTTTTTCTTATGTGTATGAGTGTACATGTAGGTTGGTGCACCCGTGTCCTGCAATGCTGTGGAGGTCAGCAGAGGGCATTGGATTCCCCTGGAACTGGAGTTAAAGATGGTTCTTAGCCACCATGTGGGTGCTGGGAATCGACCCCGGTCCTCTGCAAGAGCAGTCAACACTCTTAACCGCTGAGACATCTCTCCAGCCCCAGAAAACAGGTTCTTAGTCTTGCAGTTGGCAACTGGCAATTCTGTTCCACACCATGCTGGTGCCCTTTAGGTGATGGTGGAGTAGCTATTTTCCAAGCTGAGAGACCACAAAAGGATTTGCCAGCACAACTCTGGAAATCAGACTAGCTCGTATGAATGGAGTGGATATTTATTTATTTATATTTTTATTTAATATTTATTATTTGGGGGAGGGTGTGTGTATGTGTCACAGTATGCACCTGTGGGAAGTCAGAGGATAACTTGCAGATGTGGGTTCTCTACTTCCATCATGTGGGCCCCAGGGATCGAACTCAGGTAGTCAGGCTTTGCCAGCAAGTGCCTTAACCCACTGAGCTATCTCACAGGCCCTGGTATCCAGTTTTCTGAGTCTATGAAATCACTCCCTTCTTCGATGAGGTTGTTTAGGAAGAGGAGAGAATGGGTCTCCTTTAGTGACATGACTTTGACAAGCAAATCAATTTGTTCCATTTGTTTCCTCTTTGAAAACAGCAATCCTCCAGCGTTACATAATCGAATCTTCATGCCTCGCTGGTTTGTTCTGTCCTCCTGAGGAATTGGCAGATGGTGCCAATGCAGAGACCCGCGCACACGCCTCGCCAGCTTCATGGTAACAGGAGAGTCACTCACAGTGTCTGTCTCTTTGCTGTGGGGTCCCTCGCTGGCATTTATTTCTCTGGATCAGTTTGCTCTTTCGCATTCCTCAGGCACTGCTGGCTTTTTGCCTTCGGTGTGTTCATTCCAAGATTAATTGGAATGCTGAAAGAGAACAGAAAGCGAAGTTGAAAGGGTGGAGAATTTGTGGAATTTTTTTTTTCTAGAGCCCTCCTCCATTAAAGGCTGAGTGTCTTTGGAAATTTTAGCTTCCTCAATCAGCGTGGTCCCTGTGTGCATCCTTGTTGCTGGGTTACATGTAGTGTAGGGAACAGGTTTGGCTGTGACAGAGCTCAGAGGGTAGAGATCTGCTCAGTGACATCTCAAAACTGTCCCTAATAAGTAAGTCACATACCAGTAGAAAGAATTGTTCCCCAGAAAGGGCAGTTACCTGGAACTCACATTTATGTTTGTATTGTCATCTCCACTACAGAAAAAACTGTCTCAGGACTTGGGAAAGTAGAAAGCCTCCCAGCTAGGCCACCAAACACTGTTTAGATGCCTGGGCATCCCAGCTTCCAGAAATAAAGGCACCGTGTCATTGGAATGATCCATCTGCTTCTGATTGCAAGTCAGCTGATGTGTTATGGCACTGCCTTGGGACTGTTAAAATATTGAATAACTTAGGCGTGGTGGTGCATGCCTTTAGTCCCAGCACTTGGAAGACACCAGCAGGCAGATCTTTGTGAGTTCAAGACAAGCTTGGTTTAAATATTGAGTTCCAGGCTAGACAGGGCTACAGGTAGACCCTGTCTCAAAAAAATTATATTGAATAACTTTCCTGGCTACAGGTAAATGATTACACCTTTTGAGTTCCCAGGTACTTAATACTGAAGTCTGTTGAAAGGGTCTTGTTTTGGGTCATTTCCAGCAGCTTTACTTTTGTATGCAACCATGTGAGCTGCTTTTTTTTTTAACAAACCCACTGTGTTTCCAACCATGCAACACCAGTGGGTCTGTTTAATACAGGGCCAGGAGCAGTTCCAAGTGCCACAGATGTAACCACACTGTTCACAGACTGCACCATTGGCTGACTCTGAGTTTGGATGGAACCTCCAGGCAAGTAAAACATAGAACCCTCTTTCCTGTGGCCAAACCCCCCCCCAAATATAGCTAGTCCTTAAAGGTCATCTGTACCTTTATGCTTGCTGTCCACTCAATCCAGGTTGTTGCAGTTCACAAAGGAAATCACCTTTCTGAGAGAGAAAAAAAGCCACATAGGATTGTCTATAGGAATTGTCATAGGAATTCTGTCCCCCTCTACGGAGTCTAACCGTAGGAGATACTTTCTCTTTTTTCCCTTTTTGATCCAGGGTCTCTCTCTCTCTCTCTCTCTCTCTCTCTCTCTTTGGTCTTTTTGAGACAGGGTCTCCCTGTAGCCCCAGCTGGCCTGGAACTCACTCTGTAGACCAGACTGGCCTTGAACTCAAGAGATCCGCCTGTCTCTGCCTCCCTAGTGCTAGGATTAAAGGCATGAGCCGCCATGCCCAGCTACAGGGTCTCTTGGGCCCCAGCTGGCCTGGAACTTTCTGTTCCCAGGGACGACCTTCGACCCTGACCCTCCTGCCTCCACCTCCCAAACTCTGAGATTACAGGTGTGCTCACCACATCCAGATCCATTCTGCTGCTTTTCATTTGCTACTCTCTCGATATTGGGTGAGCACTTATTACACTATTAGGTCTTAATCCTTGTGCTAGGAGTTGTGTTCTAGTTTGTTTTCAAACGCTATGACAAAACACTCTGACCAATACCAAGTTGGGAAGAAAAGGGTTTATTTCACTTACATCTCTCAGGTCATATAGTTCATCACTGAGGGAGCCCAAGGCAGGAACTCAGGATAGGAACCTGGAGGCAGGAGCTGAAGCACAGGCCATGGAGGAACCTGCTTACTGGCTTGCTCCCCTGATCCATGTCAGCATGCTTTCTTTACAATATAGGACAACATGTCCAAGGGTGGCACCACCCACAGTGGGCTGGGCCTTCCCACATCACTCAATAATTAAGAAAAACCCCACAGACATGGCCATAGGCCAGTCCAATGGAGGCAATTCACCAATTGAGGCTCCCTTAACTCAGGTGTGTCAAGTTAACACTAAAGCTATCCAGCACAAGTTGAATATCCAGTGAGGAAAACAGACCCCTAGCCACTTTCATGGAACATGCATAAGGGGGAAAGGAGGAGACAGAATAAAGGAGGCCACTATGAATGGAGTTGGTCATCTGAACCCAGCTGTACTTCATCTAACAAAAACTGCATAGATGTGGGGCTGGAGAGGTGGCTCAGTGGTTAAGAGCACCGACTGCTCTAGCAGAGGACCCGGGTTCAATTCCTAGCACCCACATGGCAGCTGAAAACCATCTGTAACTCCAGTTCCAGGGGAATCCGACACCCTCTTCTGACCTCCGAGGCATTGCACGACACGGGTGCACAGACCTACATGCAGACAGTACATTCATACACATACAAAAATAAATGAAATTTAAAAAAAATTAAAAATAAAATTTAAAAAACTGCATAGATGTAATGGGTGACTTATGTATTGTACACAGTTCATCAGGCATCTCACTGCTAGCACACTGGGGTGCATGGCACCAGGTTTGAAGGAGTAAGGAGCTGGGCATGCTAGAACACACCTGTAATTGAGCTCAGGAGACTGAGGCATGAGGCTCATAAGTTTGAGGGGGCTCATGAGTTTCAGGGTCGGTTGGCCTGTACATAGCAAGCTCCAGACCAGCCTGGGCAACATAGTGTCAAAAAAAAAAAGTGGGGGAGAGAGGGGATCATCACTTCCTGAGCCGGTGATAACTACTCTCCATTAGGGAAAAAGAAAAGAAATGCTCTAAATGAGAAATGATGGTAATGATCTGTCCTGATTGCTAGAAATCGGGAGTACAGTGCTGGAGATTGAACCTAGGACCTCACACATGCTAGGCAGTCTCTCTACCACAGCGCTACACCCACAGCTCATATGGGCTGTTTTTAAAAGAAGAGTAATCAGGGCTGGTGAGCTGGCTTAGTGGGTAAAGGCACTCGCCACCAAGCCTGACAACCTGAGATTGATTCCCCAGAGTCCACATGGTAGAAGGAAAGAACTGATTCCTAAAAATTATCTTCTGGGGCTGGAGAGATGGCTCAGCGGTTAAGAGCACCGACTGCTCTTGCAGAGGACCTGGGTTCAATTCCCAGACCCACATGGTGGCTTTAACTCCAGTTCCAGGGGAATCCGACACCCTCCGTGTGCATTGGGAGACACGGGTGCACCAACCTACATGCAGACAGTACACTCATACTCATAAAAAATAAATAAATAATTAAAAAAAGAAGAAAATTGTCTTCTGATTTCCCTATGCACGGTGTGTGGGCCCACATACACACATACCCACACAAAGTAATAAAAGGGCAAGCCTTGGGCTGGAGAGATAGCCTAGCAGTTAAGAGCACCAACTGCTCTTGCAGAGGACCCGGGTTCGATCCTCAGCACCCACATGGCGGCTGAGAACCGTCTGTAACTCCAATTCCAGGAGAACTCCAGTTCCAGGGGAATCCGAGACCCTCTTCTGACCTCCGAGGCATTGCACGACATGGGTACACAAACCTACATGCAGACAGTACATTCATACACATAAAAAATAAATAAAAATTTTATTTTATTTTTTTATAAATAAAAATTTTAAAAAAGGGCAAGCTTTTAATCCCAGCACTTGGGAGACAGAGGCAGGTGGATCTATGTGAGTTCAAGTCCTGCTTGGTCTACAAAGCGAGTTCCAGGCCAACTGGATCTCCAGGGAGACCCTGTCTCAAAAAGACTAAAAAACAAAACAACTTTTTCTCCTTCATCCTTATAACCAAATGAGTTCCACTGTTACTACTTCGAAAATCATAATCAAATCCTTAGGATGGCCCAGTAGTTTGTTCTGCTTGTCAGTATTAATCATTTTGTTTGTTTGTTTGTTTTTGTCTTTTGGAGACAGGGTCTCCCTATAGTTCCAGGTGTCCTGGAACTCACTCTGTAGAACAGGCTGGCCTTGAACTCACAAAGAGCCACCTGCTTCTGCCTCCCGAGTACTAGGATTAAAGGCGTGCACCATCACGCCCAGCTGGTAGTATTAATCATTTTTGCCCAATCTGTCCTGCTTGATGTTTTTTTAAAGAGTTATTTACACACAGTGAGATGTATGGTCTAATGTGTACAATTCAGTTTTGACCCATATATACATTCTAATAACCCATACCCTTTTTCATTTTATTTGAAAATTCTTGAAATCCTCTTAAGCAATGAACATTCAGGGCCAAAGGCAGATTTTTGGAAAGAATTCTCTATTTAGTACAATGACTGTCCCCTCCACCTCCCAAAAGAAAATTCTCCTTCAATCCTTTCCGGTGTTCACCAATCACCACAGAGGACTTAAAACCATAAGAACATTTTGTAATCCCAGCTTTCTGAAACCTAACAGAGAGATTTTTGTGAGCTGAAAACAAGGGAAGATTAAGTACAGAATTTGATTGTGACAACAGAAAGAAACAAGCTAGATGAAGGACATCACAGGGAATGAATCTGGGCACCACTATGGTGAGAACCTCACCAGACTCCAAAGGGCAGTGAGCAGTCTCTAAAGGTGTGCCATAGATGTACCTTCAATGACGACGATGAGAGATGGATCTGTGAACTTTTTAGGAACATGGTCCCTCACCCTAGCCAAACTCCTGCGTGGATTCTCTTAGACAACTAAATCCTGTTCTTGCTAGACTGATACAGTGGTGCATGCTGAGCAAATATCTTTCTAGCACTCAAAAAACAGTTTGTTTTTTTGTCTTTTTGAGACAGGGTCTCCCTGTAGCCCCAGCTGTCCTGGAACTCGCTCTGTAGACCAGGCTGGCCTTGAACTCACAAAGATCCACTTGCCTCTGTCTCCCAAGTGCTAGGACTAAAGGCGTGCACCACCACGCCTGGCTAACAGTTTTTCTTTTGAATAATTTTCACCTGATGGGTTATACAGTTAAGTGACATCACATGTAATTTTTTAATAATTACAATTTGGGTAACACCTAAAAGCAAGTGTAAGACTTTATGTGAAAGTGCTTTGAAAGCTATAGAAATATGTACAATCCAAAAGGACTGTTTTAAGATGATTTCTACATGGCAGGAGATTTTTTTTTCTTTTTAGTTTTACCCTTTTTTTGGTATTTTTGAGACAGGGTCTCCCTTTTAAATTTTATTTATTTTTATTTTTATTTTTTGTCTGTATATGAATGTACTGCCTGCATGTAGGTTTGTGCACCCATGTCGTGCAATGCCGCGGAGGTCAGAAGAGGGTCTTGGATTCCCCTGGAACTGGAGTTCTCCTGGAATTGGAGTTACAGAAGGTTCTCAGCCGCCATGTGGGTGCTGGGGATCGAACCCGGGTCCTCTGCAAGAGCAGTCGGTGCTCTTAACTGCTAGGCCCATCTCTTCAGCCCAGAGACAGGGTCTCCCTTTTAGTACCAGGTGTCCTGGAGCTCCCTCTGTAGACCAGGCTGGCCTTGAACCCACAGAGATTCACCTACCTCTGCCTCCCAGTGCTGGGATTAAAGCTGTGTGCCACCACACCCGGCAATGGCAGGAGGTTTTTGCAGCAACTACATTCCTATTATGTCTTCCATCAACGAGGCAGACCATTTTCATTTTCCATATCCATAACTTTCCATGTATTATTATTATTATTTTTTTTGGTCATTTTGAGACAGGGTCTCCCTGTAGCCCCAGCTGGCCTGGAACTCACTCTGTAGACCAGACTGGCCTTGAACTCACAAAGATCCACCTGCCTCTGCCTCCCAAGTGCTAGGATTAAAGAATATCTTTTTAATCCTACTAATGAAGCACAAACAATTAGAAATACAGGCATTTAAAGGGTACTAATTATTATGGAAATTTACATAGTGGGCATAGACTCAGATGTTTAGATGGTATGCTAATCCATGAACTATACCTTTTCTGTAAAAGATGACAAGGTCTTACTGTGGCTTATAACATCTAGTAACCAATAGAGGATGTAAGCTTGTGGCAACAGCCATGGATTATTCCTCCAAGGGGACAGCTAATAGCCAATTAGATTTGGGATATACAGACATATGGCTGCCAATGCTGCACATTATTTCCAGGCAGTTGACGTGTGGCTCTGACTGAGGAGTCTTTCTTGACTCAAGGAGACCAATATTTGCTTCATTGATCAAATGGCCTTTGATAATGCTCTCTGGCATTTCAGAGGGCATCTGTACACTTGCAAGTGTGGTCTCAAAACATTTTTCCATGCTTTCACCAGGTCTTCAACAACAAGGCCTTACTGCCTCTCTTCCTACAGGTATCCCAGCTTACAGGCAAAAAGCCTTTAACTTTTGGGGCTTGGATCCTCTAGCCAACATCTCCTTGGCAGAATAATCCACCACTGATATCAGAGCTCTCCTGNGTTGTTGTTTTGTTGTCGTTTTTGTATTTTTGAGACAGGTCCCTCACTGTAGCCCCAAGCGGTCCTGGAACTCTCTCTGTAGACCACAGGGCCTGCCTTGAAACTCACAAAGATCCACCTTGCCGCCTCTGTCTCGCCAAGTGGCTGATGGACTGAAAGGCGTGCACCACCACGCCTGGCTGAACAGTTTTTTCTTTTGAAATAATTTTCACCTGATGGGTTATACACAGTTAAGTGACATCACATGTAATTTTTTAATAATTACAATTTGGGTAACACCTAAAAGCAAGTGTAAGACTTTATGTGAAAGTGCTTTGAAAGCTATAGAAATATGTACAATCCAAAAGGACTGTTTTAAGATGATTTCTACATGGCAGGAGATTTTTTTTCCGTTTTTAGTTTTACCTTATTTTGGTAATTTTTGAGACAGGGTCTCCCTTTTAAATTTTAATTTATTTTTATTTTTTTACGTTTTTGGCCTTTATATGAATGACGGTCCGGCAATGGTAGGTTTGGTGCACCCATGTCGGAAGTGGCCGCGGAGGTCAGAGAAGGGTCTTGGATTCCCCTGGAACTGGGAGTTCCTCAGCTGGAATGTGAGTTACAGAAGGTTCTCACCGGCCATGTGGGTGCGGGGATCGACCAAACCCGGTCCTCTGCAAGATCGTCGTGGTGCTTCTTAACTGCTAGGCCCATCTCTTCAGCCCAAGGACAGGGTCTCGCCCTTTTTAGTACCGGTATAGGTTCTGGAGCTTCCTCTGTAGACCAGGCTGGACTTTGACCCACAGAGATGCACGCTACCCTCGGCCTCCGACATCGTGCTGGGATATAATGACGTGTGCCACCACCACCCGGCAATGGAAGGAGGTTTTTGCAGCACCTACATTCCTATTATGTCATATCCATCAACGAGGCAGACCATTTTCATTTTCCATATCCATCTAACTTTCCAGGTATTAATTATTATCTATTTGTTTTTTGGTCATTTGAGTACAGGAGTCCGCCTGTACCCCAGCCTGGCCGGAACTCGACTCTGTAGACCAGACTGGCTTGAAATCTCACAAAGATCCACCTGCCTCTGCCTCCCAAAGTGGTAGGATTAAAAGGCTGCCGCCACCACGGACATATTCCCGTGCGTGCTTTCCATGTATTAATGATATTTCTGCAATTTCCCAAAATCTCAAGTAACTTTTTCCCCTTTAGTCCTGTTAGTTCTCCTCCCTGCCAGATACTTTAAAAATCCATGAAGAGGGCTACAGCACATACTGCTCTTGCAGAGAGCTGATTGGCAATTCCCAGGCACTCCCATCATACCCGGGTAGGTCACAACTTTCCTCGTACTCTAGCCTTGGGAACACGCCAATTGGCCGTTCTGGGCCTCTCATAGGACACGTGCCCTCACATGTCATTAACCTCTTGCACACACTAATTAAAAATAAATTAATTTCTAAAAATTATTTTGAGAGGCTTGGGCATGGTTGCTTTTTAATTCCAGCACTTGAAGAAGCAAGGCCATGGCAGATCTCTGGGAGATTTCAAGTGCTGAGCCTGAATCAACATTTTGGCTATTAAGCCAGCTTGGAGCTACCAGGGAGACACTGTCCTCCAACAAAAAAAAAAAAAAAAATATATATATATCTATATATATATACATATATGTATATACGTATATACAGGCTCATGATTGTAATCCCAGCACTCTGGAAGCTGAAACAGGATAATTGATTTGAGTTGGAGACCAGCCTGGTTTATACAATGAATTCCAAACCAGCTTGAACTACAGTATGTAATCTTGTCTCAAAAAACAAAATAAAATAGAGATGGCAAGACAGCTCAGTGGGTGGAGGCAGTTACTGTCAAGCTTCACAGCTAAGACCAATGGCCTGGCACCCTGTGACAGAGGGAGAGAACAGATTTCTGCAGGTTGTCCTCTGCATCCCAAGCATGTGTGCCCCCCCGTCAATTAAATAAAGTGTAATAAACAAATGCATAAACAAATAAAACAAAGTCCGAGAAGCAAGGCATGATATTCACCTACTATTTTTTTAAATTTTTTTAATTTAATTTTATTTATTTCTGTATGTGTATGAATGTACTATCTGCATGCAGGTTTGTGCACCCGTGTCGTGCAATGCCGCGGAGGTGAGAAGAGGGTCTCAGATTCCCCTGGAACTGGAGTTCTCCTGGAATTGGAGTTTCAGACGGTTTTCGGCCGCCATGTGGGTGCTAGGGAATCGAACCCGGGTCCTCTGTAAGAGCGGTCGGCGCTCTTAACCTCTAGGCCATCTCTCCAGCCCTCACCTACTATTTTATTCCCAATCCCTAGGACACAGTGGGAGTTCATTATTTTTTACATCTCAATGAAAACATTTAAAGATACTTATTTTTATTTTATGTGTACAAAGTGTAATACCTACATGTGTGTAAGTGCACCTGTGTTGTGCAGTGCCTGAGGAGGTCAGAAGACAGAGTCAGATCTCCTGGAAATGGAGTTACCAATGGTTGTTAGCACCCATGTAGGTGCTGGGAATCGAACCTGGGTTCTCTGCTAGAGTAGCTGGTGCTCTTGATTGCTGAGCCATCTCTCTGACCCCTCAACGAAAACATTTTCTTTATTGGCCTTTGGGCAAAACTTATTTGCCAGGAAGGATGATCCCAGCACACAGGAACCAGCACATGGCCTGTTTGCTGATTCTGTTTGGCCCCCTTGCACCCTGCCTTATCCTTCCTGTCTGTGATGCTGAAAGCTGCCTGCCCAGGACCACAGGGAGTACAGACCATAGACGCCAGTGCCTCAGTGGATCATATTTGATCCCAGATAAATGTGTTCCTGGATCGGAGAGTTTCCAGTCTGAGAGGTTTTTTTGTTTGTTTTGTAAGTCGTATCCTGACACCTACAGAGTGGGGTTTCTTCTGCCTTTGGCCTATGGACTGTGCCGTGAACAGCAATCTTTTCATCTCTCCTGAGACCAAAAGATCAGGCAGTGTGCCCAGCTTTGGAAAACATGGGGTCTGGTCTGAGGGCTTCCCCAGGTCAGTTTGTCTCCACTCTCCCACACACAGACACTGAAGCAGCCTTGCTTTATGCAAAGTTCCCACATGGGGCTATCCTTTTTCACTACAATCTATGCTGATGCAGAACAGGAAATTTTAAAAATCATTAATTGGGCTGGGAGTGGTGGTGCACGCCTTTAATCCCAGCACTTGGGAGGCAGAGGCAGGCGGATCTCTGCAAGTTCAAAGCCAGCCTGGTCTATATAGCAAGTTCCAGGTCAGCTGAGACCAAAGGGAGACCCTGTCTCAAAAAGACCAAAAAAGGCCAGGCGTGGTGGCGCACGCCTTTAATCCTGGCACTTGGGAAGCAGAGGCAGGCAGATCTTTGTAGGTTCAAGGCCAGCTTGGTCTACATAGCGAGTTCCAGAACAGCCGGAGCTTCAGGGAGACCCTGTCTCAAAAAGATAAAATAATAATAATAATAATAATAATAATAATAATAATAATAAAATAATTAAAAATCTTAGCCAGGTGTTATAGTTTGCCTTCAATTGATGTGACAAAACACTCTGTTCAATACCAACTTGGGGAGGAAAGGGTTTATTTGGCTCACATCTTCAGGGTCACAGTTCATCACTTAGGGAGCCCAAGTTAGGAACTCAGGGCAGGAACCTGGAGGCAGGAGCTAAAGCACAGGCCATGGAGGAATGCTGCTTACTAGGCCATGCTCAACCTGCTTTCTTTTTGTCTTTTTGAGACAGGTTCTCCCTGTAGTCCCAGCTGGCCTAGAGGTCACTATGTAGACCAGGCTGGCCTTGAACTCACAGAGATCCACTTGCCTCTGCCCATGCCCCACCCCCCAAGTGCTGGGATTAAAGGCATGTGCCACCACACCCGGCTCAACCTGCTTTTTTTATATTTATTTTTATTTTATTTATTCTTGTATGTGTGTGAATGTACAGTCTGCATGCAGGTTTGTGCACCTGTGTCGTGCAATGCCGCAGAGGTCAGAAGAGGGTGTCAAATTCCCCTGGAACTGGAGTTCTTCTGGAATTGGAGTTACAGATGGTTCTTAGCTCCCATGTGGGTGCTGGGGATCAAACCTGGGTCCTCTGCAAGAGCAGTCGGCACTCTTAACTGCTAGGCCATCTCTCCAGCCCCTCAACCTGCTTTCTTTTTTATTTTATTTTATTTTATTTTTATATTTATTTATTTATTTATTTATTTATTTATTTATTTATTTATTTATATGAATGTATTGTTTGCATGTAGGTTTGTGCACCCGTGTCGTGCAATGCTGTGGAGGTCAGAAGAGGGTGTCGGATTCTCCTGGAACTGGAGTTCTCCTGGAACTGGAGTTACAGATGGTTCTCAGCCACCATGTGGGTGCTGGGGATCGAACCCGGGTCCTCTGCAAGAGCAGTCGGCACTCTTAACTGTTAGGCCATCTCTCCAGCCCCCAACCTGCTTTTTTATACAACAAATAACAACCTGCCCAGGGGTGGCACTGTCCACAGTAGGCTGGGCCCTCCCACATCGCTCAACAATCAAGACAATACTCCACAGACATGGTCACAGGCCAATTCAATGGAGGCAATTCCCCAATTGAGGCAATTCCCCAATTGAGGGTCTAACAACCTAGGTGTGTCAAGTTAACGCTAAAGGTATCCAGCACAATTGACCCTTTGTCAATTTGAAACACAAAGCATATCACTACTAAACCACAACCTTTCCATTTCTTGTCCCCAAGATATGTTAACATTACTATCACAACATAAAACAGTACAACCTTAAAAGCCCCACAGTCCTTTAAAAATCTAAACACTTGGGCTGGAGGGATGGCCTAGCGGTTAAGAGCACCGACTGCTCTTGCAGAGGACCCGGGTTCGATCCCCAGCACCCACATGGCGGCTGAGAACCATCTGTAACTCCAATTCCAGGAGAACTCCAGTTCCAGGGGAATCCGAGACCCTCTTCTGACCTCCACGGCATTGCACGACACGGGTGCACAGACCTACATGCAGACAGTACATTCATACACATACAAAAATAAATAATAAAAAAAAATTAAAAAATCTAAACACTTAAAAGTTCATAGCCTCTTTTAAAAGTCTCTTAACTGGCTGGGTGTGGTGGCACACACCTTTGGTCCCAGCACTTGGAAGGCAGAGGCAGGTGGGTCTCTGGGAGTTCAAGGCCAGCCTGGTCTACAAAGTGATTTCCAGGATAGCTGGGGCTGCAGGGAGACCCTACCTCATAAAGACAAAAAATTTTTTTAAAAGACTCTTAACAGTGGGCTCCTGTAAAATCCTAAACAAGTACTGTTTTATTTCAAAGGGATGAATCAGGAAAACCTAAGCAAAACCTAAGTCCAGCAAAGTAGCTCAAGGCTGGACAGCTGGGATTCGCTCACAATCTTCTGGGCTCCAAAGGGTTTTGGAAGCTCCACCTCTCTGACTCTGCCATCTACAGCATACAGCTCATCTCGAAGGCCCAAGCCAGCTCCATTCCATACCTGCTGCTATTCTTGGTGGTCGTCCCATGGTCCTGGCATTGCCAAAAAGCTGGGGTCTCCACTGAAACTAAGGCTGCACCTTCACCGATGGGCTCTTCTGACTTCTGGTGCAAAGCCTCAGATTCTCTTCATGACCCCTGCAATCCTGGGGTCTTCACTGTAACCAAGGTATACTTTAACCAATGGCCTTTCCTGGCTTCTCACAGTACCAAGCCTCAGCTGCTGTCTGTGACCCTTTCACATTTCAACATCAGAACCATATAGATGACTCTTACACATTACCAAGTCCTGCTTCTAGCTTGAGATGGAGGCTCAGGCTCCCTCTGGACCACAGCTTCTGTGTGCTGACTCCAAAGAAATTCTTCCTAGAAGATTTCACCATAGTGATGCTGGTCTCTTGTTACAGCTGATTCTTCAGCCCCAGCTGAACAGAACCCACAGATTTTTCAATTCAAAAATATCTTACAAACAGCTTTGATGGTGTCTCTGCTTCCCTCTGAAACTTCACAAGCCAGGCCTCCATTGTCTATAGGACATGGAGGAATGCTGCTTACTAGCTTGCTCTCCTGGTCCATGCTCAACCTGCTTCTTTTTTTTTTTTGGTCTTTTTGAAACAGGGTCTCCTTGTAGCTCTGGCTGTCCTGGAACTCACTTTGTAGAACAGGCTGGCCTTGAACTCAAAAGATCTGCCTGCCTCTGCCTCTGCCTCCCAAGTGCTAGGATTAAAGGTGTGTACCACCATGCCTGGCTCACCTCAACCTGCTTTCTTATACAACACACATTGCCCAGTGGTGGCACTGCCCAGAGTAGGCTGGGCGCTCCCCTATCACTCAACAACCAAGACAAAACTCCACACAAATGGCCACAGACAATCCAATGTGGAGAATTCCCGAATTGAGGCTCCTTCAACCCAGGTTTGTCAAATTGACACTAAAGCTATCTAGCACACTTGGCATGGTGGCGCACTCCTTCAATACCTGCACTTGGAAGACAGAGCAGGCAGTTGAAGTGATCTCTGTGAGTTGAAGGCCAGACTGGTCTACATAGAGAGCTCCAGGCCAGCTTGGGCTACAGGGAGACTCTGTCTCAAAAAGACCAAAAAAATTTTTTTTTAAATATTTTTATTTTAGGTGTGGGAGTGTATTGCCTCCATGTATGTAAGTGCACCCATGTCATATGATAAATAACAAGGTCAAAACAGGGTATCAGATCCCCTGGTACTGGAGTTACAGATGGTTATTAGTTGCCATGTTGGAGCTGGGAACCAACTCAGGTCTTCTGGAAGAGCAGCCAGTGATCTTAACTGCTGAGCCATCTGTCCAGCCCCAATTCATTAATTTTTGTTAAATGAATTAATATAATACATCTTATCCTCATTGTCTTTCTAATCCATTTCCCAAATATATTGAGATTTTCTTCAAAACTACAGTTCTGTTAAAAGAAGAAAAAGGGGCTGGAGAGATAGCCTAGCGGTTAAGAGCACCAACTGCTCTTGCAGAGGACCCGGGTTTGATCCCCAGCACCCACATGGCGGCTAAGAACTGTCTATAACTCCAATTCCAGGAGAACTCCAGTTCCAGGGGAATCTGAGACCCTCTTCTGACCTCCGAGGCATTGCACGACACGGGTGCACAGACCTACATGCAGACAATATGTTCATACACATACAAAAATAAATAAAATTAAAAAAAAAAAGGAGGAGGAGGAAGAGGAAGAGGAGTTGGAGAGATGGTCTAGCAGTTAAGAGCGCCGACTGCTCTTGTAGAGGACCAGGGTTCGATCCCCAGCACCAACATGGTGGCTGAGAACCATCTTTAACTCTAGTTCCCAGAGAATCTGACACCCTCTTCTGACCTCCGAGACATTGCACGACACGGGTGCACAAACCTACATGCAGACAGTACATTCATACACATACAAAATAAATAAATAAAATTTAAAAGAAGAAAGAAGAAGGAGGAGGAGGAGGAAGAGGAGGAGGTGGCGGCGGCTGGAGAGATGGCTCAGTTATTAACACTGGCTGCTCTTACAGAGGACCCAAGTTCACTTCCCAGCACGTGGTGGCTAACAACCATCTGTAGCTCCAGTTCCAGGGGAATCTGATGCCTTCTTCTGACCTCCAGGTATACTCACATACATGTAGGCAGTACACTCATATACATAAAATAAAAATTAATAAAATACTAAAAAAAAAGCTTGGTGAGTTGGCTCACACCTTTAATCTCAGCACCCGTCAGGCAGAGGCAGGCAGATCTCTGTGAGTTCAAGGCTAGCCTGGTCTACATTAACAAGTTCAAAGCCAGCCAGGGCTACATAACAAGACCCTGTGTCAAAACGTAATACTCCACAAAGCAAAAAATATAGTTCTGTTATCATCGTATCTGTGAACAGTTTCTTCAAGTATTCTGCATTACCTGTGAGATGAAGTACAAAGTCCTGAACGTCACATTCAATGTCCCTCAGGGTCTGGCCTTTCCCCTTCTCCCTCAATTGCCAGACAATTTGCCCCAGGCCGGCTTCTACTCAGACCTTCTCTTAAGCTGTTCAACTGCCTGGAACGACCTTCCTCTAACCCTTTTTATTCATTTGATAGACTTCACCTCCCCTTCAAAAAGCAGCTCAAATGTCACGTGCTCTAACTCCCCTGAAGGCTGTTTCCAGTTCCCTTCTAACCCAGCCTGTAATTCCCTAACTGCATGTTTCCCATTATATTATAGTTGGATTTCTCCTGTTGTGTTTTCTTTGTTTTGTTTTGGTTTTGAGAAGTGAGAACAGACACTGGCTCTTACCATCCTTTTTCTTTGTTTTGCTTCCAGTCAGGGTTTCATCTAACCCAGACTGGTCTTGAACTCTCTATGTAGCCAGGGATGATCTTGAACCCTGATCCTCCTTCCCCACCCTCCAGAGTGTTGGGATTACAGGTATGTGCCATCCTGCCTGGCTGGATCTTACCATTTACTTATTTATTTATTTGTTTGTTTGTTTGTTTGTTTGTTTGAATGTATTGTCTGCGTGTAGGTCTGTGCACCCGTGTCGTGCAATGCCGCGGAGGTCAGAAGAGGGCATCGGATTCCCCTGGAACTGGAGTTCTCCTGGAATTGGAGTTACAGATGGTTCTCAGCCGCCATGTGGGTGCTGGAGATAGAACCCGGGTCCTCTGCAAGAGCAGTCGGCGCTCTTAACTGCTAGGCCATCTCTCCAGCCNAAAAGGCTAATTCCTGTCCTGTCAGAGGGTTGCTGGGTGGGGCAGGTTCAGGGTGTTGGGAGTTGGCCTGAAGGGGAATGTGACTGACTGGCAGTGGCTGCTCAGAGTTTGGAGGTTTGGAATGGACAGGAAATGACTGGCAGGCACAAGAGGTCTCCAGGCTCAGACAAAAGTTCTGGCCAGTTCTTCTGCCTCAGCTACCAGTCTAAGAAAGAAAGTTAGGAGGTTTTTGTTCAAATGGAAACACAATTGCAGAGTTTCTCCCAGATAGGCAGTAAGGAACGGCTGTACCAAACCCCAACAAACAACAACTGACATCTGAGCATGTGCAGGGGGCTCCTAACAACCACCAACAACAAAAACAGGGTTCCTGACAGCTGTGGTTGATCCTTACCCAACCTTCAAAATTCAAGCTCTAACTTTCGTCCCATTCATGAAGCCTCCTACCTAGCTTAAATGCTCTCTTTCATCTCTGAAGTGCCCAGCATTCAGTCATTGGGGAACATTTAATCACTTGCTTCCTTCTCATTATTTATATCTTTTGTGTTCAGGGTCTTGTCTAAAAGATGAAGAAATCCTTTGCAATTAGCATGCAGGTGCCATTGTACCTCTTATGTACCTGGAGCTATTTGAGGCCCAAAGACATGAAGCGAAATGCAAAACACCAGCTGGGTAGACACTGCAAACTATCTACTCAATTTCACTCTCCAAGGTAGATACTGAGTCCACCTCAAAAACTGCATGTTGCAAATCTTGGTGGTCATATAACTGGCCCAGGATATAGAAGTAGAAAGGGGTGGATCCCAAGCATGTGCCCTTGGTCCTTTGTCTTCACCTTCAGAAATACTGGCATGATGCTGGATGTAACAAGGCCACTATGTGACTATGGATGAGACACAGTGTGTGGTGCAGAAGGCCAAGTGAGCAGGCCACCTCTGAACTGCCTGTAACATAAGGAGATGAAGACCCTGGCTTGGTTAAGTGACCGTATATCAGGTGTTCAGTTATATACCATACAGCCAACTTTTACCTAAATAGGGTCATTTGGGTTCTTGTGTGTGTGTGTGTGTGTTGTTTGTTGCATTTCGAGTATGTTATTGAGTTTCCCCCATGCATTGGTGTATATCTGTATGACATTTCCAAGGTTGCTGTTGGGCATCTTCTATCATTCTTTACCTAATTTTTGTTTTTTGTTTATTTAGCTTGAGCTGACCTGGAACTCATTATGAGACCAGGGCCAGCTCACACTCAGGATGGACCTATTCTCATCTGGGCCTCCCAAATGTTATGTCTTTTCTTTCAAGTCGGGAGGATTTATTTTTTCTTAGAACTGAATGTGATTTTTTTTCTTCATTCATCAGTATTTATTCCAATATAAAAATTCTGTTTTTACTTTTTTTTCTTCTGGGTTCTCCAGTATGTGTTCTCCACCCCCCCCCAAAAAAAAGATGTATTGAAGTCACAGCCCCCTGTACCTGAAAATAAAACAGATGGGAAATAAGGCCCCTGGCCTTAGTTTATGATATATATATATATATATATATATTCTATCTTATATATATAAAGAAAAGAAAAATTCCTAGCACTTGGAAGGCGAGGCAGGGGTCTTTGTGGTTTCACAGGCCAGCCTGGTTCTTACAGAGTGAGTCCAGGACCGCTGGGGCTACAGGGAGACCCTGTCTCAAAAAAGACCAAAAATAACCCTTCCAGGTACATATCACAACTGTATTCAAACTTTGGAGAACCCTAACTCCAGATCTGAACTCAAAGGCACACAGATTACCTGGAATGTCTGCGCTGGCCTAATTCATCAAGGAGGGGGGAGACTTGCAAGGGAGTGGGACACAGTCGAGGGCTGAGGATTTTGCCACAGTGTGAAGCCCTGAATGGAGACGTGATGCTCCAGTTGGTCCTAAGCCAGGTTAGGAGCTTGTGGAAGAAGAGGTGGTCACCCCTAGAGGTCATAGCATGTCCATCAGCCAGGGCCATGCCAAGTCTGCTGCTCACAGATTCCTCCAAATGAACCTGGTTTCTTAGGTTGGGGCAAACATGAAGCTATAAGGCTGGAAAGGCCAAAGCTAGAACCCAACCTTCCCTGCTCTGCACCTCTCTTCCCAAGAATCACTGCTGAGTGGCCCGGAAGATTGATTGGTAAAAGGGTCCATTGAGCGACTTTATATCTCTGCTCTTTTTAGGATTTGAAGTACCTCTGAAATATACTAATTCAGCAGAGAGGCCTGGGTGGGAGGGAGAGGAGAAAGTTACAGTGGTGAACTTGGGAAAGAGATAGGGGATAAAATTTGGGAGCATTTGTGCCAGATAAGGGGAAAGACTGTGTGTACCTTTGTGATAGTTAATCTCAGTTGTCAATTTGGTGCATCCAGAATCACCTGGGAGATAGGCCTCTAGGTATGCCTGTGGGAAATATCTTGATTAGGATAATTGAGATGGAAAGACTCAACCATTGTGGGTGGCACCATTTCCTGGACTGTATAAAAAGGAGATAATTAACTGAGCACATTTATTAGTCACTCTGCTTCTCAGGTGTGGATGCAGTGTGCCATCAGCTGCCTTGGGCTCCTGATGCCGTCCCTCCCTAGCTTGAAGCTCTGCATCATCTAACCGTAAGCCAAAGCCATTCCTAGTATCCCTAAATTGTTTTTGGCAGGGTCTTTTATCAAAGCAACAGGAAAAGTAAAACAACATGCATATGTGTGTACATGTGTGCACGCCATGCCCCCTTGCATGCCCGTATGCCTCCCTGCCCACCTGCCTGCCCATCGTCTGCCCACCTGCCTGCCTGGCTGCCCACTATGGGCTGGGAAGCTGATGGAGGGGATGGTCTAGTAGCAAAGAAAGCCAGAAATAAACCCCAGGACCAAAAGATAAAGGCAGATTTGGCCTCAAAATGAGCTCAGCTTTAGAAGTTGCAAAGTTTTACAATTACATAAATGAGAGAGATATGTGGAGGGGACAATATTTGTATTTACTTCCCCACCTTCAAACTGATCTGTGTTCCAGCAGTTAAAAACTGCTGGCTTCCACTTCCCTGCCAGTAATTTAACAATTCCAAATTGATACACACTCTCTACCTAAATTGGCAGAATCTGAAATTCTTTCTAGCAAGATTCATTCATCCTTATCATGACCAACTTTCAGTCGTCAAGGTTTCTCTGTAAAGGATAAATAGTCCTGGAAGTGCTAACACCTTAAACCTCTATCACTTAATTCCTCATAGAGAAGATTAGTGGATTAGCAGAGCATCAGCTCTGAGTAATTCGGGGATAAAGGAGGGGGAAGAGCAATGAAAGCCACCAATAAGAAAAAACGTCTACTTTGCTTTTGCAACGAGCTGATCTTGTTGCTTTGGTTCAGAGTAGAGTCCAAGAAAGGTCTGTCTCAGGCCGTCTGAAAAGTGACTGATTACTCAGTAAATGGCATTGGGAAGCTACATAAAGATTTAATGTCCAAGCGAGGGGGGGAGGGGTTAAGTTTGTTAATGCCGCACGAGGCAGAGGCAGGCTGGATCTTTGTTGAGTTTCAAGGCCAGCCCGGGTTACCTAGGCGAGTTCCTAGGACAGCTGAAGACAGGGGAAGGGACCTATCTCAAAAAGACCAAAAAAAAAAAAAATTTTCAATGTTCCAGTTTGGGGCTTCCCCAAGTCTTAATTTAATCATACAGCCAACAGTTACTAGGTCCCTACTATGTAGTCTGTCACTCTTCAAATCCTAGAGTTGTAAAAAAGTGCACAAAACAAGCCAAATTTCTTGCCTCACAACATTTACTTTGTAGTGGAGGTGAGGGTGTGTGACAACTAATAAACAAACAAAACTGGGGCTGGAGGATGGCAGCGTGGTTAGAGCACCGACTGCTCTTGCAGAGGAACCCGGGTTTCGATCCCCAGCACCCACATGGTCGGCCGAGAACATCGTTCTCCGTCCAAACTTCCAATTCCAGGAGAACTCCAGTGTCCAGGGTGACTCCGAGACCCTCTTCTGACTCCACGGCATTGCCACGCACGGGTGCACACACGACATGCAGACAGTACTTCTAAACATACGAAATAAATAATAAAAAAAATAAAAAAAAACAACAAAAACAAAACTGAGTGAAAGATGGAGGAACTGTAAGTTCAACAAAGGAGACAGTAGGAGAGCTCTAGGCTTAGGGCAATGAGCAATGCTCAGTATTACAGCAAAGATCAGAAAATAGGAAAATGAAATAAGATCTGAAGAAAGGATTTGAAGGAATACAATCAGCAAATGCAGCCCTCCTATGTGGAAGGTCACTGTGGTTGGGGAAACAGGAAATGCTATTAGTTAGATACAGGAATCTAATTACTTAAGACCTCCTAGGTGCTCTGAAGACTTCTAGTAAGAGTGAGATGGTGCATGTGGGTTGCTGTAGAAGTGATTTTAGGTAGAAAGTAGGAGTTACATGTGCTCATCAGATATTAGGAAATGAGCAAAGGCTTCTAAAAAGGATGTTATTAGGAATGTTAACCATCTTAGAGCATGTAATCCATGTTACCTTCCATATATGACATAAAATGTTTTTACAATTTTGTCTATCGAAATTTTCACTTGCAGTATTGTAAGTATACCTTCTGTTATCCAGTGGCCTGAGGAGGACGAAGAGTCGAGATTCAATTCCCTGGAAACTAGTTAAGATTGTTGTTAGCTGCCATGGGGTCCTGGGAACTGAACCTGGATCCTCTGGAAGCGCAGATTACTGACTCTTAACTGCTGAGCCCTACATTTTTCCCCCAGAAATTAAAATGCTTCAACAATGTTTCGGTGGTGGGTTTTTTTATTTTTTCGGGGGGGCTTTTGAGATAGGTTCGCCCTGTAGCCACAGCTGGCCTGGAGCCAGCCACTATGTAGATCCTGCTGGCCTTGAAACTCACAGAGATACACCTGCCTCTGCCTCCCAAGTGCTGGGACTAAAAGGCTTGTGCCATCATGCCCAGAAACCATGTATTTTTAATTATAGGCATATTTTGGGTAATTTTTTTGGTTGTTTTGGAGGACAAGGTCTCCCTGTAGACCCAGTGGCCTGGAAGTCGCTCTGTAGACCAGGCTGGGCCTTGAACTCATAGAGATCCACCTGCCTCCCTTCTTTCTCCTTCTTTTTATGCTCCTGAGTGCTGGAATTAAGGTGTGTGCAACCATGCAAACCAACTTTGGGTAATTTTTAAAGCCTTGAATATCTATATTCGAATAAATCTTAATCCCTATTGTTTCCTTATAGACTGTAGTGGTTTTTTGACTTTTTTTAATTTTATATTTATTTATGTTGTATGAATGTACTGTTTTGCGTGTAGGTCGCTGCACCCGTGTGGGCAATGCACGGAGGTCAGAAGAGAGTGTTGAGTATCCCCTGGAACTGGAGCTTCCTCCCTGGAATTGGAGTTACAGCCGGTTCTCAGCTGCCATGTGGTGCTGGGGATCGAACACCGGTCCTCTGAAGATCCGGTCGGCGCTCTTAACTCGCTAGGGCCTCTCTCCAGCCCCTGGTTTGGTGACTTTGTAACTGATTTGTGCGGATTTAATACCATATATCTCAATCAAAATTTGACCCTCCCCTCCCCTATCGGCACTGCCCTTATAGCTCACCCCCCACCCTGGCCTGATTTATGTGCTGTGTCATATATGCTAAGGGCTATGGAGCCGAGTGTGTATCCCCAAATGTCCTACGGTGTGTGTCTATCCACTGGATCCTGGGCCCTCCCTATTTAGTGTTATACCCTTAAAGGAAATTAACTCTCTATCTCCCAAAGTTAATCAGTTGCTAATAGTTTCTCAGCTAAGATTGAGGCTTCTTACCCATTTCCACTTCTATGCTGGATTTTTGTCGGCTTGAGCTTGCCTGCTTGTCTTGTGTCTGCTGTGACCATTGCTATAAGTTCACATGAGTAGCCTCTCAGCTGTCGGGACAACTCTGTTTCCTTGTGGTCATCTACCACCTCTGGCTCTTTTGCCTCTTCTCTTCTGAAAGTCCCCTGAACCTTAGGTGTCGAGATTGATTATTGGTGTCCTATTTTAGGGTAAGCACTCTGCAATCTCTACTCTCTGTACTTTTGAGCCCTAAAATTTTTAATTAATTAATTTATTTTTTAAGGGATTCCACATATAAAGAGCACAGTTGTTTCCAGATCACATTAACGGCTTACTTGACACACCAATTAGGTAATTGGTGCTAGCATCCACATGTGAGGTATACCATTCGTCGTTGTTTTTTTCTGGGACTGTGTTACTTCACTTAACATTGAGCCCTAAAATTTTTAATGAACTTCAGGAAAGTTCAGAAGTCTGAAGTCTATCACGGCTCCTAAAGTTTTGGATAGAGGATTGCAGACATAAAAACTGTGCACAAGCTACACATGGTAGTTCAAGTCCATAATTCCAACACACCCTGGAAGCTGAGGCCCGGAGACTCGTTGATGTTCAAGGGCAGCCTGAGGAAGGAAACACTGCTGGGAGAGAGCGAGAGAGAAATTGAGAGAGAAAGAGATAGAGAGAGAGAGGAGAGCATGAGAAATGACAGCATATGAAATGTCCAACAAGTACATGAAAGGATGCTGAATAATTAGCTCCCAGGGAAACGAAATGCAAACCAAACCACAATGACTTATCTTATCATTTCATTCCCACTTGAGCCACAAAAATAAAAAGTAACAAGTGACAAGGATGTAGAGAACGTGGGACCCTCATTCACTGCTGGCAGGAATGTACAACACTGCAGCCACTTCAGAAAACATTTTGGAAGTTTTTCCAACAGTTAAACATAGTTGCCATCTGAGCCAGCTATTTTAGATATGCATCCAAGAAGAAGGAAAACATATGTCCACACAAAAACCTGTATATAGATGTCCATAGCAGTGTGATTTTCACTGGCCAAAAAGTAGAAATATTCCAAATTTCATCAGCAGCTAGAGAGTGCTGCCTATCCATAGGAAAGCAGATTAGCCAGTCATAAAAAGAAGTACTGACACTTTCTTCAACATAGGTAAACCATGACAACACTCTGTTAAGTGGAACAAGCCAGAAACAAAGCAAGATTGTGAATAATTTATATGAAATGCCCCAGGGAAAGGGCCAAGCTGTAGAGGTAGAAAGGCTAAGGGAGGTGCTGGAGAGTATGGCCTAGTCGGTTAAGAGCACCGACGCTCTTGCAGAGACCCGGTTCGATCCCACAGCACCCCCATGCGGCCTGAGAACCATTCTGTAGCTAACTCCAATTCCACAGGAGAACTCCAGTTCCAGGGACACCGACCCCCTCTTCTGACCTCCACGGCAGGCACGACACGGCACAACTTGACATGGCAGACAGTACATTCATTACACATTACAAAATAAATAAATAAAAAAAAAAAAGAAAAGGCTAAGGGAATAATCTGAACCTAGCCAGGAACTTCTTAAGAGGTGAAAAATATTCTAAAATCAGATTGCGGTGAAAATATACTCTTAATGAATCCATTGTATGTGAGTTATGGTCAATAAAAGCTTTTTATTTCTTACTTTTTATTATTCCTGTATGTGTATGCTGTTACTGTCTGCCTGTAGGTTGTGCACCAGTGTCGTGTGATGCTTGCAGATGTCAGAAGAGGGTGTCAGATTCCCCTGGAACTGGAGTTAAAGACAGTTCTCAGCTGCCATGTGGGTGATGGGGAGCGAACTTGGTCCTCTGGCAAGAGCAGTCAGTGATTCTTAACCATATTTTTTTGGCATCTCTCCAACCCTCAATACAGCTTTTTTAAACAGGGTGCAGAGATGGCTCCGCATTTAAGAGCACTGGCCTACTCTTGCAGAGACCTGGGTTCAGTTCCCAGACCCACGTGGTGGCTAACCAACCATCCATAACTCCGTTCTAGGGGATCTGTATGCCTCTCTGACCTCTGCAAGACTCAATGGCATGAATTTGCACTTATATGCATGCAGCAATATGCTCCACATACAAATAAAATAAATTTTTTAAAAAGCTTTTGTTTTAAAAGCTTTTAATAAACCAAAACCAAACAAACAAAAAAACCCGTCTGATAGATTATGGCTATGACTGAAACAAGGCACTTGGATATCAGGGCATCTTGGGAAATTCTCAGGCCCTTATATGAATGGCAATGGCAACAAGCTTAAATGAACTGGGGATGTAGCTCAATGGCAGAATCTTATCTAGGGCCATGTGTGAGCCTGGCAGTCAGTTTTCTGATAATACAAAAGAAACAGAAAGAAAAGACAATTGGACAAGGGGCCACGCAGAGTAAGACTGAGTGGGGCACGAAGATCGTCGCCCAAGAGACACATGCAACCAAGCCCTGTGGAGGGGCCTGGAGGTAGGACCAGACTTGGGCCATCCGCAACAGCAGTGGCGGGGCAGCTGGCCAGCTACCCATGGGCAGAGCGATGGGCGTGATGACATGGAGCGGCAGGAGAGGCACGCGCCCGTGGGGGGCCATGAAGCTCCACAATTTTGGGAGAAGAGTGTGCGCGCTAGAGGGACATTCGTGCTTCAATAGCAAGTGCGGAAAAGGGTGCCAAATGCCAAGAGAAAAAAGCGTAACAAAAACCAGAGCAGAAGGAAATCTCAAAGAGTGTGGAAGATGAACCCTAAAAGGGCCTGCGACTTACAGCTGCTGGAGACAGTACTTTAGGAGTAACAAGCAACCCATAGCTTATAGAGAAGGAAGCCAGGGGAATAAGTGTTCTGCCCTCACCTCCTCTGCTGGTGGCCCCCACTGGCTGTCCCCTACCCTCAGAACTAGGGAGCCAAGGAGGCTGTGGATGAGTTCCCACAGGCCAGCTTCTGCAGAACAGAGCCAAGCAGAAGAACTCAGAGAGTACATCTGTTGGGTCGGAGTAGAAGACTCAGTTCCACCATGTACTGCTTCAGCATTTGGAGGTCGGGAATCAGTCAGGGGCACTCAACACCTCGGTGAGCCTGACACTGTGGATGGAGCACTAAGCGAGCAGACCCAGTGGGAAAGATAAGTCCAGTCACTTAACAAGACAGTTATGACTATAAGACAGAATATTACAGGTTTAATCTTTAACAATGTGGCAGGTGGTGCACTAGCCTTTAAGCATAGTACTTGGGAGGAGGCAGATCAGGATCTTTGTGAGTTCAAGGGCCAGCTGGTCTACCGAGTGAGTCCAGGTCAGCTGCGGTTACAGAAGACCCTGTCTCGGCAAAAACCAAAAAAAAAAAAAAAAAAAAAAAAGGCAGAATATGTGTTCAAGTAAGCAGTAAGGGCTAAGGAATCCAGAGAACAGAGAAACCCCTTTTGCAGTGGGTGATAAGGGAAGAATTCCTAGGTCAGAATTTTACTTGATTTTGGTCAAAAGCCAAAACTCAGGTACAAAGAGCAAGTACAATGTGGCCTTTTTAAATGGAATATGACGATAAAAGTCTCCACATGGCGTACAGGGAAACTAACTAGCCATCTGAGCACAGACATCAGTATATATGTGGGCAGAGTGCCCTAAAGAAAAACAATCAGATCAGTCTACCACTGTGCTATGTTAACTAATATGCCCCTAAAATATATGCCTGCCCTTCGAGGTAGTGAAGGGATTTGATTCTCTTAAGGAGGTAGCATAGCAGTATTTTAGGAGTAAGATTCAAGGTCCAGTGGAGAGTCCGAACACTCAATCTGTTACTCTCCTAAATGTGGAGCCTTAGGAAAGGCACTTTACCTCTTTGTCCCTCAGTCTCCTTATCTATAAAACTGAGGTAAAAATTGTGTCTGGGGGCTGGAGAGATGGCCTAGCGGTTAAGAGCACCGACTGCTCTTGCAGAGGACCTGGGTTCAATCCCCAGCACCCACATGGTGGCTGAAAACCGTCTGTAACTCCAATTCCAGGAGAACTCCAGTTCCAGGGGAATCCGAGACCCTCTTCTGACCTCCGCGGCATTGCATGACACGGGTGCACAAACCTACATGCAGAAAGAACACTCATACACATACAAAAATAAATAAAATTTAAAAAAAATTGTGTCTACTTGGTAGTGCTATTGTGAGGATTCGAAAGGCTTACCAGGCTGAACACTTAAAATGCTTTCTAGACTAACTCTTCTGAACTATTTTATTGTTATTACCATTATTATCAGTATTTCCTACTGGAATTAACTACTCGGATTTATCCGAGCAAATTACCCAAACACAGAGCTGAGTGAAAGGTCATTTAAAGTTAGGGACATCATTCTTCTTTTTAAAAAATTAATTATTGTAGCCAGGTATGGTGGTGCGCACTTTTAATCCCAGCACTCGGGAGGCAGAGGCAGGCAGATCTCTTCAAGGCCAGCCTGGTCTACATAGCAAGCTGCAGGCCAGCTCCAGTCCAGCTGGAACTAAAGGGAGAGCCTGTCTCAAAAAGACAAAAAAAAAATTTTTTTTTGGTCTTTTCAAGACAGGGTCTCCCTGTAGACCTAGCTGGCCTGGAACTCGCTCTGTAGACCAGGCTGGCCTTGAACTCACAACGATCCACCTGCCTCTGCCTCCCGAGTGCCAGGATTAAAGGCATGCGCCACCACGCCCGGCTCAGCCAGTACTCTTAACCTCTGATCCATCTCCAGCCCCATATTTATTTACTTTTTTACGTGTATGAGTGTTTTGCCTGCATGTATGTAAGTGTATCTGTATCAGATCCTCTGGATCTGGAGTTATTGACTGTTGTTAGCCATCTTGTAGGTGCTGAGAACAAAACCCAGGTCCTCTGCAAAAGCATTCAGTCCTTTTAAGAACTGAGCCGGCTCTCCAGCCCTGGTTTGGTGTTTTGTCTTGTTTGTTTTTAAAATACAAGAGCGCTAGGCATGGTGGCGCATGCCTTTAATCCCAGCACTCGGGAGACAGAGGCAGGAGGATCTCTGTGAGTTCAAGGCCAGCCTGGTCTACATAGTAAGTTCCAGGACAGTTGGAGTCACAGGGAGACCCTGTCTCAAAAAGACATAGATAGATAGATAGATAGATAGATAGATAGATAGATAGATGATAGATAATAGATAGATGATAGGTAGATAGATAGATAGATAAAAAATACAAGAGCACAAATCCACTTTATTTACTTTGCATTAGTTTAAATCCATGAGCGGTACAGCATCGCATGGATTCTGTGTCCAATGGCCTTTGTGGGAAGGGGAAGGTTGCTTCGGAATGTGGCATGAAAATGCCACTGTTTCCATGGCCCAGGTTACCTTTCCCCAGATTACTCTGGTTTTGTTTGGTTTGCCACCAGGAGTCACCGTGTTGTTTTTTGCTTTATATACATAAGCACATCTCTTGCCTAAGTAGAATTATTTCATCTCAAGCATAAACACCTTCTACTTTAAGAAGCGCTATATGTTCCCTTTGGTTCCAGAGTCCTCGCTTGTAGCCAGCAAAAGTGGCCTTGCACCACAGCCTTCCAGACATATTTGCCTTTTAGAAGTCCTGTTCCCATCTGCCTCCTAAGAGTTCAGCTTAAAGACATATACCACCATGCCTGGCTACCTAGAATTATCAGGGATGTAACTAGTGATGTTTCATCCATTTGTTTCCTTATTTCTTTTATAGTCATAAGTGATCTAACCAGGTCCTTCACTTTTCCAAAAGGAGTGGTTGACAGAGATCTTGCTCAAGAATAGTTAGGAGCCAGGAACGGTGGTGCACACCTTTAATTTCAGCACTGGGGAAACAAAGGCAGGCAGATATCTGTGAGTTCAAGGCCAGCCTGGGCTACATAGTGAAACCCTGTCTCAAAAATAAAACAAATAGACACTGGGCATGGTGGTGCATGCCTTTAATCCCAACCTTCAAGAGGCAGAGTTCAAGGCCAGCCTGGTCTACATCATAGTGAGTTCCAGGCCGGCTGTCTAAAAAAAAAAAAAACAAAAACAAAACAATAAATAAATAATAAAATAGGGGGGTGGAGAGATGGCTCAGCAAAGAGAACTTGCTGTTCTTGCAGAAGACCCAGGTTTGAATCCTAGCACGCAAATGGTGGCTAAATACTTCCCATAACTCCAGTTCCAGGGGATCAGAGATCCTCTTCTGTCCTCCACTAGCGCTGCACAACATGGGTCATGCACACAATATTCATATATATGTAAAATAAAAATAAAAGGAGACTGATCATGTTTAAGAAAATAGGTAAGAGGCTGGAGAGATGACTCAGAAGTTAAGAGCACTGACTGCTCTTTCAGAGGACCTGGGTTCGATTCCAAAACCCACATGTCAGATAAGAACTGTCTTTAGTGCCAAGTTTGGTGGTACGTGCCTTTAATCCTAGCACCCGGGAGACAGAGGAAGATAGATCTCTATGAGTTGGAAGTAAAGGGAGACCCTGTCTCAAAAATACAAAAAAAAAAAAAAAAAAAAGAAAATAGGGGCCTGTGTGGTGGCACATGCCTTTTAAATCCCAGCACTTGGGAGGCGAGGCAGAGGCAGGTGATCTCTGTGAGTTCAAGGCCAGCCGGTCTAAGAGAGAGAGCTCCAGGCCAGCTGAACTAAAGGAGACCTGTCCTCAAAAATACCAAAAAAAAAAAAAAAAAAAAAAAAAAAAAAAAAAAAAAATAGGTAAAAAAATAAAACAAAACAGAATGGAATATTTAGGAAATTTCAGAAAGGTTAACAGAGGGTGGCACAGCTGGGATTTAGAATATCCGTCATCCATGGTTGCTTGTTGGCTCCTGCAGGACTCTGCCAAGGCACTTCATCTGTTGTGATTTATACTGCGTGTACATGTTTTTAATCCTGCCAAACACGGATTATTCTGAGGTCTGGAACAGGTAAGATGTTGATCCAGGGTAGGTTCTTTACACCCAGTATATCCCCGTTAGAGTTGCTCCCTCCCCACCTCAGCATGGTTAAGAACCGAAGCCTCTTTGATGAGGCAGTTCAGCTTCTGGTAAATGGACTGTGAACAATTTCTGATAACTTTCTTCATCCACTTGGGCTCTGTGCATTTGCTTTCTCTAGACACTCTGGGCTTGTTTCCTCTTTAAATTATTTTTTTATTTTTAATTTTGTGTGTGTGTGTGTGTGTCTGTCTGTCTGTCTGTCTGTTCCCACATGAGTGCAGGAGCCCTCTAGAAGCTACAGGTGTTGGGTGTTGGATCTCTCCAGGAGCTGGAGCTACAGGCAGCTGTGAGCCATCTGATGTGGTTGCTGGGAATTGGAACTTGGGTATTCTGGAAGAGCAGTACATGCTTTTAGCTACTGAGCTATCTCTCCAGCACCCCGCTCCCCCACCTTGGTTGGGTTTTTTTTTTTTTTTTTTTTGAAAAAAGGTTTCCCTGTAGCCCCAGCTGGCTTGGAACTCCATAAGTCCACCAGACTGGCTTTGATCTCCCAGAGTTCCACTTGCCTCTGCCTCCCTTTGTGCTGGGATTAAAGGCATGTATTGGTTCCAGGACAGCCAGGGCTACAGGGAGACCCTGTCTCAAAGAGACCAAAAAAATAAAAAATAAAAAATAAAAGGCATGTGTTAACATACCTGGTTCTCCCTCCCCAACCTGTCCCCCCACTTTTTAAAAAATTTATTCTTGTATGTGTATGAATGTACGTCGGCATGTAGGTTTGTGCATCCCATGCGTGCAATGCCAGGAAGTCAGAAGAGGGTGTTGGATTCCCCTGGAACTGGAGTCAAGACGGTTCTCTGCCACCATGTGGGTGCTGGGGATCGAACCTGGGTCCCTCTGCAAGAGCGTCAGTGCTCTTTAAATAACGCTAGGCATCTCTCCAGCCCCTCTTTGGTTTTTTAATTTTTTTTTTTTTTTGATGACGGCTTTACTTTTTTTTCTTTTGTCTTTTTGAGACAGGGTCTTTACTTTTTTAAAAATTTTTTTAAATTATTTTAATTTCTTTCTGTATGTGTATGAATGTACTGTCTGCATGCAAGTCTGTGCACCCGTGTCGTGCAAGCCGAGGAGGTCAGAAGAGGGCGTTGGATTCCCCTGGAACTGGAGTTCTCCTGAAATTGGAGTTTCAGACCGTTCTCGGCCGCCATGTGGTGCTGGGGTCGAACCCGGGTCCTCTGTAAGAGCGGTCGGTGCTCTTAACCACTAGGCCATCTCTCCAGCCCGGGTCTTTACTTTTTTATTATTTTATTATTTTTATTTATTTTTGTATGTGTATGAATGTACTGTCTGCATGTAGGTCTGTGCACCCTTGTCATGCAATGCGCAGAGGTCAGAGGAGGGTGTCGCATTCCCCTGGAACTGGAGTTAAAGACGGTTCTCAGCCGCCATGTGGGTGCTGGGGATCGAACCCAGATCCTCTGTAAGAGCACTGGGCGCTTTTAACCACTAGGCGATCTCTCCAGCCCTACTTTTGTTTTTTAAAGACGGGGTCTCAGCTGGGCATGGTGGCACATGCCTTTTTTTTTTTAATTTTATTTATTTATGTGTATGAATGTACTGTTTTGCGTGTAGGTCTGTGCACCCGTGTCGTGCAATGCCGCGGAGGTCAGAAGAGGGTGTTGGGTTCCCCTGGAACTGGAGTTCTCCTGGAATTGGAGTTACAGACGGTTCTCAGCTGCCATGTGGGTGCTGGGGATCGAACCCGGGTCCTCTGAAAGAGCGGTCGGCGCTCTTAACTGCTAGGTCATCTCTCCAGCCCCGGCACATGCCTTTTTAATCCTAGCACTTGGGAGGCAGAGGCAGGGCAGATCTTTGTGAGTTCAAGGCCAGCCTGGTTTACAGAGTGAGTTCCAGGACAGCTGGGACTACAGGGAGACCCTGTCTTAAAAAGACTAAATAAATAAATAAATAAATAAATAAATAAATAAATAAATACAGGGTCTCATGTAGTCCAGGATAACTTGGAACTCTTCCTGACGCCAAAGACCAGCCTTAGTCTTGAACTCATAACCCTCCTGTTTGTACCTCCCAAAGAATTGCAGGCATGTACCAAGATCTCTAGCTTTGGGGGTGGGGGGGGGAGGTAGTCAGGGTCACATTCTGTAACCCTGGCTGGCCTCAAATGTTCAGCAATCCTCCTGCTTCAACACACCCAGATTCATGTGCCACCAACAAGAGAGTAGACAGTACAGATAAGGGGGACTCCCTCAGCACAAGTGAAGTGTATATAATATTGGGAATCCATCCTTCTATGCTAATGAGCCTAAGCAGTGAGCAGACTGTAGATGGCCCCAGGGCTGGAGACCAGAATAGAGAGGTGTCCCCCTCCCACTCCCTCGCAGCTGAAACTTAAGCCTTCCACTACCAAATGTGAGTGGTCGATGGGCCCCAAGAGCTGCAGAAGAAAAGGAACTGGCTAACTGCCTGTGTGCCCTGTCCAAGTACTTGGCTAGGCCTTTCATGTGCATGGTGTCTGATGTCACCAAGAATTTAGTTTAAAATTATCACTTGCATTTGACAGAAGAGGGAGGCAAGGCTCAGAGAAGTTGATGACACTTGCCCAAGAAACCCAGATGGTAAGCGGCAGAACTGGAATTTGAGATTACAACCAGCCCCGTGGGACTTTCTGGCTGCCTACCAAGGGCAGGAGTGTAGAAGGGTAGAGGGTGGTTGGAAGAACAAGGCCTGGGGCGTATCAAAAGGGTCCTACCTGAAACTTGATCACCATCAGGATCCTGCTGGTCAGGTAAGGCAGCCAGTTGCCACCAGCCTCCCCTCTTCTTCTGACTTGGCCAGGACATTCACGCTATGGAGAGTGGGTGAAGTGATGCATAGCTGCATTCCTTCCAGCACGTCCTGGCAGGCCATTCTGGCTCCTGGGTTTGTGTGTAGTGCTGTCACAGAGTGCCTGTCTCCTCTAGTGCCCTGCACCTCTCTTTCGTCCTCTTGCTAAAGTTGCAGGGCACCCTCCAGGGAGTACACCCTTGCCTATGTTTTGGGGACGATCCGGCGGACCCTGCGCACTGCGGGAGGTCCAGGCGTGCTAAGGCGCTCTGCCAGCTCGGCCAGGGTGTCCGTCTCTTTGGGGAAGGTCAGCCAAGCCCCTTCCCTCGCGCTCCCGCCTCCGTGCCGCAGCGTCCCCTTCGCCACCAGGGGCCGCCCGGAAGCGGGACTCCCCGAGCGCGGGGCGGGGAAAGGGGCGGGGCGCGGCGGTACCTGGGCTGCGGGAGAGCCGGGGGTGGGCTCTCGGGGGACCGCAGGCAGCCCCCCTAGATCCGCACCGCCAGCCGCCGGGAGCGCGGGTCTCCGGGCGCACAGGCTGCGCTGTCACATGGGCGGCGGCGACGGGGCCGCATTTAAGCGGCCGGGGGACGGCGCCCGCCTCCAGCGCGTCCTCGGGCTCGGCTCCCGCCGGGCACCCCGCTCTCTGCCCTCCGGGGGCCCCGCGCCGCCCCCGCCGGGCCATGCGAGCGCCGGTCCCGCCGCGATGAGCTCGCACATCGCCAAGAGCGAGTCCAAGACGTCGCTGCTGAAGGCGGCGGCGGCGAGCGGGGGCAGCAGGGCTCCCCGCCACGGCCCTGCCCGCGAGCCCGGGCTGTCTGGCCGCCGGCTGCCCGGCCCCTGCCCGAGCACGCCGCCGCCGTCCGGGGACCCCAGTTCTCGGAGGCCCCTGTGCCGCCCGGTGCCGCGCGACGAGGGCGCGCGGGGGAGCCGGCGTGGGCTGCCCCAGGCGCACTGCAGGCCCCGGGAGGCGCCGCCGGCTGCGGCGTCCCGACCTTCGCCGCCGTCGCCGCTGCCGCGGGCCCGCGGGCGGGATGGGGAGGAACGGGGACTGTCCCCGGCGCTCGGCCTGCGGGGCTCCCTGCGAGCGCGGGGGCGCGGGGACTCGGCTCCGGCCGCCGCCCCCGAGGCGGACCCGTTCCTCCACCGGCTGCGCCCCATGCTCAGCTCCGCCTTCGGCCAGGTAAGGGCCGCGCCCCCAGCCCGCGCTCCGGGGACCTGCGCTCGGGACCCTGCCGCGGCGACGCGTCCAAGCCCTGCTCTCTCTGCCCGGGGCCCTCGGCTCATCCTGTCCTCCCGCGGCCCCGGCACTCCTCCACCCACGAGTCTGATTCAGCACCATGTGCGCTGTCCACACTCCCGGCCACTTCTGGTCAAGGCACCGCTCAGCCTAGCCTTCTTTGGACCTGCCGGAACGCTGGGTCCTGGAAGGGGCGACCTCCACCACCCACCTCGAGATTTCCCCAGGTCGGGAGAGCGGCGCTTGGAGCGGGTGGCGCCAAACCAACTCCTCTGGCCTCTGGAGACCCAAGGAGAGCAAGGGGTCTAGAGGGCAAAGGGAGGAGCCTTAGAGCACACAGACCTGCTTGAAGATGTGGGACCCTAGCCACATCGAAGGTGCTCCAAGGTCTGGGAAAAGCTGGGATATTAGAAAAACAAGAAAGAGAAGAGGTGTCTGGGCAGGCGTGGAGGGCCTGTCCAGAGAGCTACGACTCCATCTGGAACTTTGGTTGGCTTTAAGGGGGTTGGTATTCCGGGGATGCCATCTGGTTACGGCAGTTGTGGAGTTGTAGAGTGTGGGATAAGACTCAGGGAACCCAAGCCTGAGTTGGTGCGCATTCAAGGGTCAGCAAGGCAATTAAGAGGTCACCAGCGGCTCCTCTTGTTTCTCCCACAGCTCCGCTCTCAAGGGCTCCAGGCAGCTAGAGATTTAAAAACAGCTTCATAGCTACTATCCAAGACTACAGTTTGGGATTGTGTTGCAGGAGAGACAGAAACCTATGAACTTTTGAACAAAGCCAAGGTTTCCTCTAGTTCTGAGTCTGTAATTAAGTAAAACTCACAGAGACAGTTGTGCAGTGGTGTATACAAAGTGCTTACATGGTCTGTGGGGGAAGAAGGGGGTCTGTGCTTTTCCTGCTAAGATCTAGCTCCTGGCTTGCTGTGCTGGACCAGCACACCGTGTGTGTTTTGTTTGGGTCTCCACATTTCTTTTCAAAATACTACTCTGCAGTGGCTGATGCAGGTGGAACCCTGTCATGAAGGCAGCTACGCGTGGCTTTATTGCACAGGACTGCTGTGATGGTGCGACAGGGCAGGCAGCATGCGGCTTTGTTCCTGCAGGGAGCCCTTGTTAGCCATTCTCTGAGTGAGCTGGAGACAGTTCTTGGGAGTAGAGATTTGGATGCAAACCTGTGAGTTAGTGTGGTGACATTCCGAGGGAGAGGTTCACTGCAGTGGCTTACGTGCTAGTGGGGAGGTGTAGAGTGTTGGGGCAGGAGCAGGCCTGCAGATTTGAACTGTCTTGCAACATGAATGCTATGTTGTTGAATGCATGGTTGCAGTTCATTCATTTAGCAAATATTTCTTGAGCACCTACTTTATCCAGGCATCGAGCAATGGAAAATAGTGGTGAACAAGATAGCCAGCATTCTGGGTGCTTTGAATCTACAATCCAGAATCACATATCTTCTGATTCTTCAGTTTCCCAATGATCTGACTGGACATCTGGAAAAGGGGCCCTTCCTCCTCAGTTTTGCAGAATTTGCCTGCGTGGTCCCTTTCTCAGCTCAGAGCACTGCAGAACGCATGCTTTCTCTTCCTTATTCCAACTTGGCAGTCATTAAATGGAGACTATTCTCCAGCCCAAGCACCAAAATGTCACAGGGTCATCTGAGTCAGGAGGACTAGAAGTTCCCATCAAATATTTAGTACCTCCCTCTGGAAGCCTCTTGGAGCTTGAGAGTTGATTTTTTTTTTTTTTTTCTTAAGCCCAGCTCATTCAGTTTGGGTTTCCTGGTGACACCTCTAAAGCATCTGTGTGAACAGTGACAACCTAGGACAACAAACCCAGGCTGGAATTTTTGTGTCAGAGCCTCTAGTCTCCTGTGATAGAGAGAAATGAGTCTTTCCTTCCTGTCTCTCCTCTGCATTGAACATTCTGTCCTTAGAGACAGGGTGAGAACTGAGAGAAGGGAAATGAAGTTTTAAATTCGGATACTTTAAAAGAGCAGGGCAGAGGCTGGAGAGATGGCTCAGTGGTTAAGAGCACCGATTACTCTTGCAGAGGACCCAGGTTCGATTCCCAGCACCCACATGGCGGCTAAGAACCATCTTTACCTCCAGTTCCAGGGGAATCCGACACCCTCTTCTGACCTCTGCAGCATTGCACAACACAGGTGCACCAACCTACATGCAGACAGTACATTCATACACATAAAAAATAATAAATGCCAGGCATGGTGGCGCACGCCTTTAATCCTAGCACTTGGGAGGCAGAGGCGGGCAGATCTCTGTGAGTTCAAAGCCAGCCTGGTCTACAGAGCCAGTTCCAGGACAGCTGGGGCTACAGGGAGACCCTGTCTCGGAAAGACTAAAAAAAAAAAAAAAAATTAATTAATTAATTAAAAAAAAAGAACAGGACAATATGCATTTGAGGAAGTATGTTTTTCATATATCTCAACTTGGTTTTTTTTTTAATAACCTTAGGTAAATTGCTATACCTCATTAAGGCTTTTTGTTTACTTATAAAATAGAGACCGTTCATAAAATCTCAAGATGTTGGGAGGTTAAATGATTTATGGAGGTGTATGTGTAGAGAGCTTGGTTCAGTGCATGGCACAGAGTAAAGCTATATTCATTATTATTGTTATTGTTGATGAACTACAAGGATGTATAGTCTTTCTGTGATAGTAGCAGAGGGAGTCGGATTTAGAGAGACCAAGATAGACTCCCAACCCATGGGAAAACAGGAACTAACAGTCTTCATGACCTCATGATGTAATTGTACTACACGTAGGGAGAAAGGGTGGTTTTGAGGCTGAGGCATGGGATGGTGGCTTGGAAGATCGTAGACCTGTAAGTTCTAACCCTGGCTCTGTCACCTTGTGTCTCTATGACATTGGCATGTTATTTTCTCTCTCTGACATTTGTTTCTTCACCCGGAAATGAGATTGAGGGAAAAGTGCCTTGAAAAATTATTATGAAGCTCACACAGATTAAGGATATCAGATCCCTAGTTTATAGTGAGTGCTGGATAAAGGGAAGCCTGCATTATTATGGCTGCTCTTATTAATAGTTATTAAAGGAGTGGTTGTCTGAATAAAGGTCTGTATAAGGAAAGCTGCCTCAGAGCCAGGTGAAGAGGGCTCTTAACGGAGCTGAATGTCAACAAACTGTCCCCCATTTCCTTTTCTGTTATCAGCTAAGGGCATGTCACCTAGTGCATAGACAGAAGATGTGATTCAGAAATGAACTTGAATAAGTATATGGGGGGGGGAGGGCTTTGGGTCTTGGAAGACTATTTCACAAATGGGCTGTTTGTTCTTACTCCAAGCTTGAGAAGAAACACCCCCCCACACACACACCAGTAAAAAAGGCAAATATGAATAAAACTCACAGCTCTGGTCCCCTTTTCCAGCTAGAGAGATGTTTCTTTGGATTGAGATGGACTAGCCCAATGTCCATACTGCACATAAAAGCATGGTGTCAAGCTGGGTGTGGTGGTGCACACCTTTAATCCTAGCACTTGGGAAGCAGAGGCAGGCAGATCTTTGTGAGTTCAAGGCCAGTCTGGTCTACAGAGTGAGTTCCATGACAGCTGGGGCTACAGGGAGACCCTGTCTTGAAAAGACAAAAAAAAAAAAAAAAAGCATGATAGTGTTTCATGAGTGAATGCATCACTGGCATATGGATTCACAAGTTTTCTAGTTTCCATGGTTTAGATGAAGAGATAGGCCATGATGGGTTGGGAGTCTTAATTGGTTTAAGTGTACCAAGTCTGTGTTCTGAGGATGAGCACTGTGACTGTTCCTGCTCCTGCCACTGCCAAGTCTCCCTGGTTGCCTTTCCTCTGGGGCCTGAGAGTGGGGAAGGAGAAGGTCGGTTTGTGGTTGACATCAATCATAGCTGATAGGAGTGGCTGGGTAAGTTGGTGGAGAGTCCTCTGAATGTCTGCGTGTCTCTGTTGCTTCTAGCTGTTTCTGGTGAATGGCAAGGGTGTGTAAAACTTCAGTCTAGAGTCCACTGCAGAACTGTCAAAGTCCATCCTCATTACCTTTTCTCTACAGCAAGCTGTGAAGGTTGTCATTATCAGCCCTCATTTTAGAAACAAGGAAACAGGCCCCAGGAAGGACAGTGACTTGTCAGAGGTCATATAGTAAATGAATGGACTGTCTGCCCATGTGGCACTGTGCCGGCTGGGTGGGAAGTAGTCAGAAGCATCCACAGAGCCCCTTTAATACTGCAACCTAGCTTTACCCTCTAGTGTCCTAGCACTGGGCTGCCATCCAAGTTCAAATGCTGCTGACAGATCTGATCAGGACCTACAGGCAGCCTCCCTCCTAATCAGAGTAATCAGCTAAGAGTTTATCCTTTTCATCCCTCTGATCCAATTATTCCATCCCAGAATTCAAAGTGTGGCTTCTAGAGGCCCAGCGATGTCTGCTCAGTGGGTAAGGGCTGCAAGGTTCTCTTCACTTCTTAGGGGAAGCCCAGCCCTCGACTCTATTTCATTTTCTAGTAAAGGTCAAGTCATTTGTCCCTCATGCCCACTGTCCAACCCAGCTTAGTTTAAGGAAGCTTTAAGACCCCCAGATCTGGACTTCGGATCCCTAGCTGCCCTTAAGCCTCAATCCAGTATCGGCCCTAACCTCGCCAACAAAGAAGAATGGAGTTCCTTTCATTTCTTTTTTCAATTTATTCATTTTAAAATGTGTGTGAATATATAAGTGGGGATCAACGGACAACTTTCGGAGTTGATTCTCTCTCTCTCCACCATATGGGTCCCAGGGATGGAATCCAGGTTGTCATGCTTGGCAGCAAGCACCTTTGCGTGCTGAGCCGTCCCACTGGCCCAGAATGGGCTTTCTTCAAGCATTTGAAAGGTTTTGCAGTCTTCTGTCTGGTGTTTCCAAGGACAGAGGCATATCCCAAGGTCAATAAGCTGGTGTTGTGCTTGGGGCTGGCCTGCAGGGGGCAGGAGTCACCAAGTCTGAGTGAGTAGATAAAGAAACGGCGCTCCACCTGTTCCTTTAAAACCAATGCTAGGCAGAGGAAGGGGTTAGTTTTCAGGTGCCTGGCAGTATCCCAAGCCTTTTCCATGTATTATCTCATTAACTCCCCATAAAAGCCCTAAGGGAGATGTTCTTATAAATTCTTTTATTAGCTGGGCTTGGTGGCGCGCGCCTTTAATTCCAGCACTCGGGGGTAGAGGTAGGCGGATTTCTGTGAGTTCAAGGCCAGTCTGGTCCACAGAGCGAGCTCCAGGACAGCTGGTACTAAAAGGGAGACCCTGTCTCAAAAATACCAAAAAAATCTTTTATTTATTTTTTAAACATTTTATTTTTATTTTATTTATATGAGTGTATTGCTTCCATGTGTGTAAGTGCAGTTGTGTCGTGCAGTGCCTGTGGTCAGAAGGCAGTGTTGGATTCACCCGGAACTGGAGTTACAGATGGTGGTTAGCTGCCATGTGGGTGCTGGAAACTGAACCTAGGTCCTCTGCAAGAGCAGCCAGTGCTCTTAACCACTGAGCCATCTCTCCAGCCCCAGAAACCCATTTTATAAATGAAGATTCAGAAACTCCAAAGATCTATGCAAAATCAAGTTCACAGTTAGTGGGCAGCAGGACAGGATTTGAACCCAAATTAATCTGACTTTTTTTTTTTTTTTTCTATTTTATGTGTATGAGTATATTGCCTGCATGTGTTTAGTACATCCATGTCTTGCAAAGCCTGCAGAGGTCAGAAGAGGGCATCAGATCTTGTGGAACTGGAATTATGGACAGTTGTAAGCCACCATGTGGGATTTAAACCCAGGTCATCTGTAAGAGCAGTCATTGCTTTTAACTGCTGAGCCATCTCTCTAGCCCCTGTATTTTAGATTTAGTTTTGTTTTTTTGAGATGAGGTCTTCCTGGCTGGGTACTTTCCATGGAGACCAAGCCGGCCTCAAACTCACAGAGATCTGCTTGCCTCTGTTCCCAAGTGCTGGGATTAAAGGTGTGTGTCACCACTTGTGACCCGTAACCAAAAGGACAGGTGCTAGCCATGTAATCACTGGCACCTGTAAACTCAAATGTCCTACTTTCTGCTGCTTTTAGATGAAGCTTCTTCTGGAAGNTAAATCCTAGCACTGGAGAGATGGAGAGGCGGGAGGATCAGGAATTCTTTTTTTTTTTTTTTTTGGTCTTTTTGAGACAGGGTCTCCCTGTCTCCCCAGCTCCCCAGCTGTCCTGAAACTCGCTCTGTAGACCAGGCCGGCCTTGAACTCACCTGCCTCTGCCTCCCAAGTGCTAGGATTAAAGGTGTGTGCCACCACGCCCGGCGAAGATCAGGAATTCTAGGTCATACTCAGCTATACTGTGAGTTCCAGGCTAAGGCGGCCTACTTGAGACCTACTCTCAAAAAAACCCCCAAGAGGGCTGGAGAGATGGCTCAGCAGGTAAAGGTACTTGCCACCAAGTGTGACAACCTAAGTTTGATCCCCAGGACCCATATAGTGGAGAAGAAGAGAACCGACTCCATGGTGGAAGGAGAGAATCAGCTCCTGAAAGTTGTCCTCTGACCTCCACATGTGCCCTACATACAAATGAATAAGCATAATTCTAGAATAACTGAAGGAAAACCCCCAAATGAACCCAAAATAACAACAAAGCAAAACAGAATTTACTAGCCATGTGTGGTTGTGTACACCTGAAAGGCCAGCACTTGGGAGACAGAGGCAGGAGTCTCTTCCAATATTAAAAGCTTAGCCTGACCTATATAACTATATAGAGATCCCTTCCCTTGGAAACACACCCTGTTTATTTTGTTTGCTGAGAACCAAACAACCACTTAGTATAGCCCAAGTCTCCTTTTCTAGGTTCTGTCCACAAGTCTTTCCCGATCTGCCCACTGTCAGAGCCCTTGCTAACATTTTCAGTTCTTGTGTTCCCCGCCCGGGTTTATCTGAAATGTAATTAATAACTGTGCTCCTTGCTTCTCATGATCTCATGCCTACCTGCTAGGATGTAAACTCCCTGGAAGTAAAACCACATCAGTCCTGTTTCCCCACATCCTTGCCAGAGCCAAGCACAGTACCTGGCACATAAATGCTGGGCACACGATACTTCCTTCTTCCATTTGAATAATTACTTATCAAGTGCCTATTACACACCACATGCCTTCCTGTGTGTGCTTTATTGGCCAAATAGGGAAAGTCCCATTTTCCAGTGAAGGAAACTGAAGCTCAGGAATGGAAGGTGATCGCTGGCAGAGCCAGGGCTCAACCTCAGACCTAGATCCTTCCCATTCATGGGAGGCCCGGCTGGGCCTGCATAGTGCTTCCTTCAAGCCCTGTTTCTCCAGAAGTGCCTTTGAAGCAGGCATTTTTTCCTGTTGGCTGTGTCCCTCCCTTTATGAGCTCCCTGGCACCTTAACCCTCTCAGCTGCCCTTTAACATTCTCACCCAGGCCCCTCCTTTTGTCCCCAGGGAGTGACCCCTCCATCTTCATCCTCTTCTGAAGTTTGGTCCAAGCAAAGCAGCAAGTAACTGCTGGGGTTAAACCATTTGTTGGGCTGGGCATGGTGGCAGCCCTTTAATCCCAGCACTAAGGAGACAGAGGCAGGTGGATCTCTGTGAGTTCAAGGCCAGCCTGGTCTACATAGAGAGCTCCAGGCTAGCCAGGGCTACATAGTAAGCCTCCAGGGGCACCTTCTGGGCAGTGCTCCCCAGCTATCTACTCTAATGGGATTTCTAACCAGCCGCCCAAACAGGACAAAAGTCCCTGAGAAAGAGCCAGTCTGGGCTGAAACTCCGAAGGTGTTTGCATCAGAGAGTGGTTCTGCTTCCCACTCTATCTCTAGTGCCCCCTGCTGGGGAAAGCTGGATGCAGGGAAATAGGGATGGTTGTCTCTGGGTATCCTATCCTGCTGCTGCTCTCAAATGGAGACATCTGAGGTTTCAGATGAATCCTGTGGTCGAAGCAAAATCCAGGAGGAACAAGGAAGAGACAGTGGGATATAAATCTCTGGTGGTGGGGCCTTGAGGACCATTTTGAGAAGGCGGCCCCCCTGATCAACACTCCAAGGAAGAGATGAAGGGCGACCCTCACTCTGGATTAGGCAGAGGACGAGCAGAAGGACCAGAGACCCTGCCCACATCCTCTGTGCCTCCCCCCTGGCCTCTTGAGGCCATCTCTTGGCTTCCCAACGGTCAGGGAGCTCTTACACAGCAAAGGGGCGGAAGGAGTTCTTGACAGCTTTGGCTCAGCTGTGCTGCTGGCCCTGGAGCCTCATCCCATGTTAATGGTGAGGCAAGTGTGAAAAATGGAGCATAATGGAGATGTCACAAGATCTCCCAGGCCTTCAACTGGGAACTGCCTAACGCTCTATCCAGCTGGATGCCAGGCCTGTCCAGCTCACTGCTCTTCTGAAGAGGCCTACATCTCCCTGGGGGACTGCGTGTGCATGCATGTGTGGTGTGCGTGTGGTGTGTGTGCACACAGCAGTGGCGAGCTGTTAGGCACCCTGGCTTTAGGGGCCCAAGCTAGCCAGCTTTCCCCTTCTGGAGCTGCTGGCCTAATTCCCAGCTGCAGCTGCCACCTTAGGTCCCCCTCCCCAAGGCAATCTCCGGGCAGATTTGGCAGTAGAGAGAGGTGGGGCATGGCTGGGGGAGCAGAGAAAGGACTCAGCTCTAATGCTCTAATCTGATGTAGATGATCCGGAAGGCTTCCTAGCTTCACTGCCCTCTGCCATCAACTCTCCAGGCGGTTTTCTCGGTGCCATGCACTCTTCCCTTCTGCTTTTGTCTCCTTAAGAAAGTGACCAGAAACTTAAACCCACACACACAAACACACATACAGTCCACCAAAAAAAAAAAAAATCAGAAGCAGGAGGACGGTAAGAGAGCACGCGCGGTCCAGAGAGGGCTCAGCTCTGTCCTAGAGGAAGAGCGACATAGGCAGAGGGAGGCTGGGGTTGGCAGTGACCCAGGCTGAGGTCTACGAGCCCCCCCCACACCCAGGAGCCTCCTTCATGGACCCAGAGATCCTGAGAGGGGCTGTGTCAGCTTAGGATGGGCAACTGTGTCAAGTCGCCACTAAGAAACCTCTCGAGGAAGGTATGTTTCCAGAGTTCCTAAAGCCTGGGGCTGGGGTGGGGGGCATCTGAAGCTTGCTCTCCTTCCCAGGGGATCTTTCCAAAGCTGTTTTCCTGTTCCCACCCCCAGATACCCTTGCATCACAGCTTCTTGTGTCCCAGGCTCTGAGCTAAAGTTAGGACTTAGAACTGTCTAGAGGGGGAAGGGGGCCATTGGGTAAGCGGAGGCCACTTTAGGGAATTCACGTGAGAGCTAAGAAAGAAATCATGTGGCATTGGGGCTTCTGGGTTGTAAAACAAAAAGTGTGGGTGGTTAGGATATCAGTATATAGCTACCCTGGAACCTTAAAGGATTAGGGATCCTTCCTGACAGGCCCCAGGGCTCATTTATATTTTTAGAGGGTCCATGCCCCACTCCGTGGTGCTAGTGAAGCCTTCAGAATTGTGGGTTTTAAAGGAACTCCATTCCTGCCGGAAGGAAAATATCCCCTTCCTTCTACCCGCAATAATTCTTGAGTCAGATCATTGGACACCAAGAAGAAATAACTTGGCTTAGGGTTCAGGATGGCTTGCTTTAAGAAACAGGGTGCACAAGAGATATATGTGTCAGGGGAGTATTAAATGTTACTTTGTGGAGTGGATTTATTATATACTAGAATAATTTTTTTTTGCAAGAATTCCTTTGGAAAAGCAAGTTAGTAGTCCCTCCCTCAGACATCTCTGGCAAAGGTCTAGGTTGCATCTGGAGAGTCTTTGCTTCAGATGGGCTCTGCCTATATTTCTATCCCTCTGCAGTCAGGCCATAGAAGAGACTAACATGTTATTTAAAGGAAGTGATAAGGATGTTTGCCTCCAGTGTTAACATTTTTCAGACAAGGAATGTGATTGTCATTTGAGGGGGTAGGGGTCAGGTGACACCCCCAAGGTGTCTAATTGACTGATAGCACCCTCCCTCCAGTCCCATCTCTTCTTCCCCATCAGGTTATGAACCCTCAATTTAAGACAGTTTCAGGTTTTCTGCCTGTCACCTTCCTCATTTGGCTAAGCTGCTCACATCAAATTCCATTTAATCTTTGCTGTTCCTTGGATCCTTCTAAGGGCTAATGTTTCTATTGTGTGTCGCCAGTGCCTCATAAACTGTCATTTGCTTAGGGGAGGCTTCTGCCTCAGAGGTGATTCAGGGAGGCAGAAACTGATCTGAGTTAGTCTGGAGGACACAGGCAAATGTCCACAGTAGGCTCTGCTCCTAGTTTGATGAGGCGAATTTAAGAACAAGCACTATCCTCTCTTTTTTTCCATCTTAAGCAGCAGAGTGCTTAAGTCAGACTACTCAGGTCTTCTCTTTCCAGCCACAAAACCTCAAGTAACTCACCTAGCCTGTCTGCACTTTGGTTCTTCTGTCCATCAATTGAGAACACTAGTGTCTCTCCTCTTTTAATGCATGTGTTGGTGGGGATCAAACTCAGGGTTTTAAGCATGTTCAACACACACTCTTCCACTGAGCTCTACCCCCTGCCCTAATGTCTAGCTCTTTTGTTTTGTTTTGTTGTTTTTAGTCTTTTTGAGACAGGGTCTCCTTGCAGCCCCAGCTGACCTGGAACTCAGGCTGTAGACCGGGCTGGCCTTGAACCCACAGAGATCCTCCTGCTTCTGCCTCCCAAGTGCCGGGGTTAAATGTGTGTGTCACTATGGCTAACCCCTAATATTTAACTCCAACGTGATTGTGTGCTTTGTATAATGCCAGACACATAGTACTAGATACATTCTGTTGTTGTTTTTTAAATTTTATTTATTTTTCGTATGTGTATGAATGTACTCTCTGCATGTAGGTTTGTGCACCCGTGTTGTGCAATGCCGCGGAGGTCAGAAGAGGGTGTCGGATTCCCCTGGAACTGGAGTTAAAGGCGGTTTTCAGCTGCCACGTGGATGCTGGGGATCGAACCTGGGTCCTCTGCAAGAGCAGTCGGCGCTCTTAACCGCTAGGCCATCTCTCCAGCCCCAGATTCTGGTATTTTTATCACCATAATTTTTCCACTGTGGGCTGTAATGATAAAAGATGGAGTAAGTAGACAAGAAAAATAAAACAAATTATTATTTTTACTACTACTTTAGTTTTTTGAGACAAGGTCTCTTTGTGTAGTTTGGGCTGTGCTTAAATCTGCTGTGTAGCTCAGGGTGGACTTGAACCCAAGGTCCTCCTGCCTTAGCTGCCCAAGTGTTGGAATTACAGGTGTGAGCCACTGCACCCAGCTAGGAGGACTATTATTGTTATTTTGAGTGCCGGCATGAAACCTGGAGCCTCACGCATGCTAAGTAGATGCCTCTACCACTGAGCCATTGCTCCAGCTGGAGAGGCTCTGAGTCCCCTGGATAAGATAAACGATAATGAAACTTCCTGCTTCCGATGTCATATTCCTTAGGAATGATTTCTTTTTCTGGACTTTTTACAATATATCAGACATCTGCAATCTCCCCTGCTCTTTTCCACCAAATATTCTCTTGGCTAGTTTGCAGAGAAGGGAGCTGGGCACAGAGATAAGAGTCTTCCTAAGGTCACACGGTCAGAAGCAAGCAGGCTAGGATTTAGACCCTGGACTGTGTATAGTCCGAGCTGGTATTTTATTTATGCTTTCCCTCTGCCTTTTTCTTTCTCCTGCTGTCAGAAATGTTACTCATAAATCCCTGTATCTGACCTTTGAGGTTGTCTAGTTTGAAGTGTCTACTCTGTAGCAAAATTCCCTTTCCCATCTTACTAAACATATCGTTCATGTCCTCTTTGACCACCCACAGGGAGAGGAAGCTCTGACCTGCATGCTCTTGGCCAGCTTGTGCTGTGAGAAAGCCAGAAGGCCATGAGGTTCTCTAATACACTGGCCTCTCCTGTTTCCAGGCCATACCCAGGACATGCCCCCTTGGGTGCCAGGAGACATTGTAGGCCCCTGGCTCTGCTTTCAGTGGTAGCTGGGGAACTGAAAATAGTGCTAGGTAGCCTGCTTCAGGCCCTGAACTGGGCAGGACCAGGCTGTCAGGTGCCATCATCACTGGCTGGATAAGAATGGTACCCTCCTAGGGCAACTTGGTGCCAGGCAGAGTTATGATCAAAAGATGCAGTGGAAATTTCCCAGCCACCACTGCTTCATTCTTCGTGGGAGCAAATTCCTCTCCATCCTTCTCATTTCTTTCCTGATTGGCAGATGTTCCCCCACTTCCTCAGGAGCCAAAAGCAAATGCCTTCTGGCACACATTATCTCTTAACTTACATCATCACCACCACCACCACCATCATCATCATCATCATCATCATCAACGTCGTCATCACTATGGCAACTACATTTATTTGGCTCTAGTCACTATGCAAAGCACTTCATAAGCAATAGCTCATTTATTGCTCACAAGAATTTTGGGAGTGGGACTGGAGAGATGGCTCAGTGGTTAAGAACACTGACTGCTTTTGCAGGGAACCTAGATTCCCAGCACCCACATGTTGGCTAACAACCATCCATAACTCCAGTTCCAGGGGATCCAACACCTTCTTCTGACCTTGAGCATTGCACAACATAGGTCTATTCACACACATGCAGGCAATGCGCTCATGCACATAAAATAAAAATAATAAAGCCAGGTGTAGTGGTGCACGTAATCCCAGCACTTGGGAGGCAGAAGCAGGCAGATCTCTGTGAGTTTCAGGCCAGCCTGGTCTACATAGTAAGTTCCAGGCCAGCTGGGGCTATAGGGAGACCCTGTCTCAAAAAGACAAAAATAAGCCAGGCGTGGTGGCGCATGCCTTTAATCCTAGCACTTGGGAGGCAGAGGCAGGCGGATCTTTTTGAGTTCAAGGCCAGCCTGGTCTACAGAGTGAGTTCCAGGACAGCTGGGGCTACAGGGAGACCCTGTCTTGAAAAGACAAAACAAAACAAAACAAAAACAAAAGTAAACTAAGTTAAATAAATAAAATATTTTTAAGAAAAGAATCTAAAAAAAAAGAAGAAAGAAAAGAATCTTAGGAGTAGAGGTAATTATTCCCAGTTTACAAAGGACACGGGAGCACAGAGAGATGAAGTGACATGTACAAGGTCACACAGTAAACAAGTGACAGAGCTAGAGCTTGTCCCCAAGACCCTGTTCAAAGCTAGCATGCTAACCCCTCTCAGAGTTCTGTGCCACCTGCTGCCTCCTCCCTGGACTGTGTTTATCCTGATACAAAGTATGTGAGATTCAGCCAGAAATGAAAAAAGAAAAATCTGCTATTCTACAAACATCTGCAGTCCAGTTGTTTCCCAGAGTCAGGCCACTGCCCATTCCCTGGCTTCCTTTGGATCTCTTCTGGAAGGGAAGTCCTCTCTGGTCTGCCCTAGCTCCAGCCTAGGTTCAAAAGTCAGTTGTAGATTCCTCTCTGGGGCATCAAGCCAGAATGGGGCCGATCTGTCTGATATTCCTCATCTGACATTCCCTCAAAAGCTGACCCTTGAGCTTTGGTCTGAGTTCATTCACCTTGGATCTGAGTCACTGCTTCCCATTTAAGGAACCAAAATACTCTTCCTCCCTCTCCAGACTTGGAAGGGGCTTAGGACTTTGGAAGGGGTTGGAAGTGAGTCTCCATCAACAGCACTTATGTGGAGAGCTTTGGGGGAGAAGCATGAGAGGACAGGGAGAGGGTAGGTCTAACAGAAGACCTGCCCCTGAGTCTAGACGTGACCTTCATTTGCTGGAGGCGGCTGAGTGGAAGACTGCCTGGGACAGAAGGCTGTGCAGTTCTCTCTCTCTCTCTCTCTCTCTCTCTCTCTCTCTCTCTCTCTCTCTCTCGATCTCTGACAACTCTCTTGGGAGTCTAGCTACTCTGTCTCTCCTTGGGAAAATTCTGCTGCAGGTCACCCACACAGAGGAGATGCTGCATTTCCAGGGCACAGTGCTGTGACCTGGATTCTAGAAAGGCACTGGGCATGCTGGGGAAGCCTGGGCGCTGACACATGTTGTGTCTAGAGGCTACTGGTGTCCTAAGGGGAAGGTCTGTGGGCAGTGCTGACTTTTTATAGCTGTGTGGGAATCTACAGGGAGGATGACAAGCTGGCTAGGGCCTGGGAGCACGGCTATATTCGGTCAGCTGACAAGGCCCCTGCCTCAGCCTCTAGAGGTCAGGTAATCCAAGCCAACCTGGGCATGGAGCCAGGGAAAGTGGAAAAGAGAAAAAGAACTGCTGGAAGACTGTCTAATCATGCAGTCACAAACAGGTGGAACTTGTACTTGTTTGACCCACCTTTAAATCAGATCTTGCACCTGTGGGCTGGAGCTCAAACAGCCTTGCAGTGTGGATACAGCTAGGGCAGGGTCTGAGTCCACCAGAGAGCTGGGAAATGTGGCGGAGCCCCTGGGATTGAGCTGGGACACTGGCAGCATTTTGGGAAAGGACATGATTATGTGACACTCTGAGAGAACACTTATTGGTCAGGTTGCAAGCCTCCCTCTGCTTGTCTCTCTGAGCTTCTGTATGCACATGAGTATGTGATTCTATGAATATGTATGTGCATGTGTGTGTGTGTACGTGTGTGTGTGTACGTACATATGTACCCTATGGCAAGCATCATACCTGGCTCTTCCTGGAACAACTATTTCAGCTGAAGATTGGTGTCTCCATCAGTTGGATCAACCCTTGTGTACCTTTGTACAACCCAAGGCTCTCAGAACTCTGTCACGTGACTTTCAAAGATCCTTTCTTGAGGCATCTCTCTTCTAGAATCAACATCCAGCCTGGGTCTGGAAGGAGCCAGGTGAGTCGGGAGATGACGTCCTGCTTCTCTTTTGTATTTGTTTGGTTGGTGCTGGCCAAAGATGTGCCAGGAGGAGAAGAACAGCTACATGGTGGTACAGACGAGCGAGGAGGGACTGGCAGCCAGCGGGGAGCTCCCGGGACCACTCCTGATGCTGGCCCAGAACTGCGCCGTCATGCACAACCTGCTGGGCCCAGCCTGCATTTTTCTGCGCAAGGGTTTCGCTGAGAACAGGCAACCTGTACGTACGTAAGTTGCCCCAGGGAAGCCTGCTGAGCCTGGCTTCATAGGGCTTGAGGAGGGTCTGGGAAGAAGAGGGGTTGTGTACATAGCAGCCCCTGTTCTCAAACCCCCAACTTGTGAATCTGGTCTTCGAAGTCTTCTACTCACAGTTGCAAAATGAGTTTGTATCAACCAGGAAGAAATAATAAAAGCAGGAGCTGGGGAGATAGCTCGGTCAGATACTGCTTGCTATGCAAGCATGGGAACCTGAGTTCAATCCCCAGCACCACTTAAAAAGCTTGGCATGCAGGGCATGGTGGCACATGCCTTTAATCCCAGCATTCAGGAGGCAGTGATAGGTGGATCTCTGTAAGATCAAGGCCAGTCTGGTATATATAATTCCAGGCCAGCTGGAGTTACAGGGAGACCCTATCTCAAAAACAACCTTGCCCCCCAAAAGCTGGACATAGTGATGGGTGCTTGTAATCTCAGTGTTAAGGATTCAGAGACAGGAAGGTCTTTGGGGTCACTGAGCAGCCAGCCTAGCCTAAAACCAGTGAGTCCCAGGTCTCAGAGAAACCTGAAATCAAAAAGTAAGGTGGATGACTCCTGAGGTTGACCTCTCTATTCTCTACTCCCACAGAGCCCCTCCATACACACACACACACACACACACACACACACACACACTGCATGTAAATAAGTAAGTAAATAAATAAATAAATAAAAGCACCTAAAATTATTTGGGGTACTTAAAATATGCCCAACACTATTCTGAAGAATACAATAGTAAGTGTGTTAATAAATGACCTCACACAAGTCTCAGCAATTCAAGAGATAGGTACTTAATCAGCCTCATTTTACAGGTAGGGAAACTGGGTCCAAGTTGAAGTAATTCTGGTAGGTCTCAGAGGCAGCATTCAAACTCAAATAATCTGATTGTGCTCTTTGTGTGTGTGTGTGTGTGTGTGTGTTTTGTTTTGTTTTTGGTGTTTTTGAGACAGGGTCTCCCTGTAGCCCCAGCTGACCTGGAACTCTCTCTGTAGCCCAGGATGTCCTTGAACTCAAGAGATTCGCCTCCCTCTGCCTCCCGAGTGCTGGGATTAAAGGTGTGTGCCACCACACCCAGCTCCGAATTATTAATTTTATATTACTTTAATTAAAATTGTTATTGTGGCTAGAGAGTTGACTCAACAGTTAAGAGCATTAACTGCTCATGCAGAGGACCTGGGTTTGATTCCCAGCACCTACACGAGAGCTAACAACTGTCCATAACTCCAATTCCAGAGGATCCAAGGCCCTCTTCTGGCTTCTGTGGGCATTTCATGACATGGGTATACTTACATAAGTGCAGGCAAGACACTCATATATATAAAATAAAAACAAATTGGGGCTGGAGAGATGGCCTAGCGGTTGGGAGTGCTGACTGCTCGTGCAGAGGACCCGGGTTTGATTCCCAGCACCCACATGGCGGCTGAGGGCTGTCTTTGACTCCAGTTCCAGGGGAATCCGAAGCCCTCTTCTGACCTCCGTGGCATTGCACAACATGGGTGCACAGACCTGCGTGTGGATGGTACATTCATGCACATAAAAAATAAATAAAATTGGCCGGGTGTGGTGGCGCATGCCTTTAATCCTAGCACTTGGGAGGCAGAGGCAGGCGGATCTTTGTGAGTTCAAAGCCAGCCTGGTCTACAGAGTGAGTTCCAGGACAGCTGGGGCTACAGGGAGACCCTGTCTTGCAAAGACCAATAAATAAATAAATAAATAAATAAATAAATAAATAAATAAATTTTAAAAATAAAAACAAATAAAACTTTTTAAAAAATGGGGTATTTTTGAGGTAGGGTCTCTGTTTAGCCCCAGCTAGTCTTGAACTCATTGAGATCTACCTGCCTCTGCCTCTGGAGTGCTGGGATTAAAGGCATGCACCACCATGGCCCAGATTTAAGTTTTTTTTTTTTTACTGTCACTGAGGATGGAACCCAGCGTCTTATATATGCTAAGTGTGCATTCTTTCTCTGAGCACTACCCCAGCCCTCCAATGTTATTAGTGGCTATTATGGTGAACAGCCTTCTACAGGTGTCTGAGTAGTCACAGGACAGAGGGTAATAAGGATGTTACAAATACCAATATTTGTAGGTTGCATTAATTGAATTTCATTAGCTAAATACATTGTTTTATGCAATGCACACAAAGGCCTTATGAGGTAGGTACTGGTGTTAACCTGTATTCCAGATAAGGAGACTTGCTCAGAGAGTAGGAGTGACCCTCTCAGCTAAGAAATTGTAGCCCTGAGCTTTGTGCTTGGGTCTGTTGGACTCTAGGGCCCAAAGGCTTCTCTCCAACTACAGATTGGGGGGAGGAATTGTATCTGGCCTCAGTCCTGCCCGAAGCCCTGAGTTGGTGTCTATCCCAGTGGCCGTCCCTAGCTCTACTGCATAGCACAGTACACTTGTCCCCACTGCTCTGCATGGGGGGACTGGAGGCCAGTACATGAGCCCAGGACCAGCCGCCGGGGCTGCAATGCCAGACATACTGTGAACAGGGACCTAGCTTTGCTGCTTCTTGGACTCTGGGAATACAACGAGTAGAAAAGAATACAGTGAGAGTCAACAGTGTACACCCATTCCCGGTCCTGCAGAGCCCTGGAAGAGTGTTAGGCTGTTCAGAGCCTGATGAGTGGGAGAGGACTTGTTACAGTTAAGTGGCTGGTCCTGGTAACTATTCTTTGCACACTCATGCACATACATGATTAGCTCTCCACTTCCCTGGGTCCCAACACCTGTGGATTCAATCAACTGTGGATGGAGAATATTTTTTTAAATTGCATATGAGGCTGGTGAGGTAGCTTTGATGGTAAAGGCTGTCAGGCTTGATAACCCAAGTTCTATTTCCCAGCACTTACATGGCAGCTCATAACTGTCAATAACTCCAGTTCCAGGGACTGGAGTGACAATAGCCAGTACCTTCTTTTGGCTTCTGAGGGCAACAGGCAAGCACATGGTACACTTACCTGCATGCAGGCAAAACACTCATACAGGTGAAATGAAAATAAAGAAATCTCTAAAAAGCAATAAGGGGCTGTGAGAGATAGCTCAGCCGTTAAGAGCACCAGCTGCTCTTAGCCACCCACATGGCAGCTAATAATCGTCCATAACTCCCAGTTCCAGGGAAATCCAATGCCTTCTTCTGACTCTGGACATGCATGACATAGGTGCACTTCCACACATGCAGGCAATATACTCATGCACACAAAATGAAAGTAATAAAGCTGGGCATGGTGGCGCCCACCTTTAATCCCAATGCTCAGGAACCAGAGGCAGGTAGATCTCTGTGAGTTTGAGGACAGCCTGGTCCACATAGTGAGTTTCAGGACAGCTGGGGCTACAAGGAGACCCTGTCTCAAAAAGACCAAAAATAAATAAATAAATAAAATATTAAAATGGCAATAAAACAAAATCTTGTATCTATACTAAGCACACAGACTTGTCCTCGTTCCCTAAACAATATAACATAGCAACTATCTTTATTTGTATTGTATTAAATAGAATAAGTCATCTAGAGATGATTTAAAGTATATTGGAGGAGATGTGTGAATTAGTTGCAAATGTCATGCCATCTTATGTAAAGGACCTGAGTTTCTTTAGATTTTGGTGTGCCTGGGATTCTGGCATCAAACCCCTGCTGATACTGAGGGGCAGCTATTATCACTTACTTTCATTTATCAGTGGTACAGTATATTGAAATCCATCATTTTGGTTATCTAAGAAAGTCTGGGAACATATTGTTCTGTCCCAGAGCAGGAGTGACCCCTGTGGCATATGCACTCTGCCCAGACTTTTAAGTGAAAGTCCCCTGCAGCAATGTCACAGAGACAACAATCCCTGCAGGTGACTCATTCCCTCAGCTAGAAATGCTACCCTAGAGGACCTGGGAATCTCCTCTGCTCATTCCTAGCTCACAGGCGATGTCAACATCAGCAGACCGTTTCCCTTCTACAGGATCCTGGGGCTGGGTCCCTGTATGCAGGAGCCATGGTCTCCACCCACCCTGGCCCCCTGGGCTGTGTGCACAGCTGATATGCCTCATGCTCACTGTAGCATCTGTGTTCATGATATGGGTGCTTGACTCTGTTGTGAGCCTCCTTAGAGGTCGCCAGACCTGCCTCATGCTCTCCCTGTCCAAAGGTAGAGATGGAATATGGGCATCTGTATCCATTCTGTGCCAGTCTGTCTCCTTCCTGGGCAGGCCTGGGGCAATGGCAGTCACCACCAGAAGCCTGTTGTGTTTCCTCGGGACCTGCTCTTTGGATACTTCTCTGCCGTCTGTTCCAACGCCTGACTCGGGGTTTCCTGGGCTCTCTAAGGAAATATGGGCCCTGCAGAAGACTAGCTAGAGATATGTGCTTTGGACACTGGCAGTAGACAGAGCCCTGGCAATCCCCAGGGTCCTATGCTGTGTCCTGTGACAGGGCAGGGTATGCTCATGGGGTCACATTGGAGAAGGTGGGGTAGTGCTCAGAAAGCAGGGCCCAGTCCCAGTTCTGCCGCCCCTTGCCCCCCTCTGGGGCTGCCTGTATGGCCCCTTGCCCCCCTCTGTGGCTGCCTGTACGGCCCCTTGCCTCCCTGCTCCCCCTTTTCCCATTGCTTTGCAGGCTTCCACTGCCTGGTTCCTCCTGTGTCATTGGGCGATGCTCTGTCTCTCTCTCTCTCTCTCTCTCTCTCTCTCTCTCTCTCTCTCTCTTTGGTTCTGGCTTCTCCTGGCCTTGTTTTGTTTACAGGTTTTTGTCTCTGGATCAGCTCTAGCTCTGTTCTTAACTTATTCTTGTGTCTGAGAAAGGGTGCCAAGTTTCTGTGCCCAGTTTGGGGGGGCACTGTTGGGTTTGGGGCACCTCCCATCAACACCCTGTGAGTTTCTGTGACTATGAGACTTAGGTGCTGCATTTTCCCCCTTAAGAACACAGTCCACACCAATTTCTGCTCAGCTCTTATCACCTCCTTCCTAGCGCTTGCTGCCACCTGGATGGCCCCGTTGGATGGGCACATTATAACCTCCAGGGCCCTTGCTGCTGCTAATACAACATGTTCTTCTGTTTCAGGACAGATCACTACGGCCGGAGGAGATTGAAGGTAAAAGTTTAGCCCTTAGGGGTAAGAGCTGCTTGACTCTCCAGGAAGATGTGGGTGGGACTTTAGTGGGAAGAAAGGCAGATTTCCCTTGGACTCCTGGAGTCCACAGAGAGCCCTAGGAAAGAAAGCAGGAGGCCTTGCAGACTCCAGGCTTCCCTCTAAACTGGCTGCCCGGGGGCCTTTACCGCAGATGTTCTGTGGTCCTATTGCCAACAGTATCTGCCCTCACTCACTTTCCCAGAGCTCCGAGAGGCCTTCCGAGAATTCGATAAGGACAAGGATGGCTACATAAACTGCCGGGACCTGGGGAACTGCATGCGCACCATGGGCTATATGCCCACCGAGATGGAGCTCATCGAGCTGTCCCAGCAGATCAACATGAATCGTGAGTCCCTGTGGGAATCCCCTCCTCTCCAGGTCATACAGGCCCAGGATCCATTTCTACATCTATGTCTTTCAAGCTTTGTGCCCCAGGACAAACCGCTCACCCTCTCTGAGCCTCAGTTTTCTCCCCTATAAAATGAGGGTTGTAATGGAGTAGAAATAAATTAGGGTATATATGTCAGCCCAATACCTGGGTCGCAGTAAGAAATGACCAGAGGGGGCTCAGCAGTTAAGAGCACTGGCTGCTCTTGCAGAAGATGTGGCTGTGATTCCCAGCACCCACCTGGCAGCTAACAACCATCCGTAACTCTAGTTCCAGGGAATCTGATGCCCTCTTCTGGCCTCTGCTGGCATTGTATTTACAAAGTGCACTGACATACATGCAGGCAAAACAATCATAGACATAAAGATTTAAAAAAAAAAAAAAGATGATCATAGGATGCTGTTATTACGGCATTCTCTTCTGTCTTAGTCTGGGTCTTCCAGGGACAGGATGTCAGTATAAAGTATTTGTTAGATAAGGGAAAGTAGAGGAGGGAGTGAGAAGAAGGAGCCCACACAGGACAGACTCAAGCCAGCTACCACAGTGGGCTTACTGGAGTGTAAGCCTGTTGGGGAGCTCAGAGAACTGTAGAGAATGCAGATATCAGGGACAGGTATATAGCGTGGATGGTAGAGTATCTCCATGGCATGTATGAAGTCCCAGGGATCCTCCTAGTTCCACCTCCTCGGTGCTGGGATTACAGGTCTGCACACAGCCGTGCTCATCATTTGAGAAATGGAGGCAGGAGGCTCAGAAGTTCAAGGTCATCCTCAGCATAGCAAGTTTGAGGCTAGCTGGAGATACTTGAGATCCTATGTCAATAAAATTAATAATAATAATAATAATAATAATAATAATAATAATAATGGGGTCTAGCGAGAAAGCTGAATATGGCAGTATGTAACTGTATTCCCAGAACTATAGGCATAAGAGATCCTATTCCAAAACTTAAGGTGGATAGGCTGGGAGTGGTGGTGCATACCTTGAATCTCAGCACTGGAGAGGCAAAGGCATTCAGATCTCTGTGAGTTTGGGGCCAGTCTGATTTACATAGCAAGTTCTAGACCAACCAAGGCTACATACCTTGTCTCAAACAGCCAAATTAGTGGGGCTGGAGAGATGGCCTAGCGGTTAAGAGCACCGACGCTCTTGCAGAGGACCCGAGTTCAATCCCCAGCACCCACATGGCGGCTAAGAACCGTCTGTAACTCCAATTCCAGGAGAACTCCAGTTCCAGGGGAATCCGAGACCCTCTTCTGACCTCCGCGGCATTGCACGACACGGGTGCACAGACCTGCATGCAGACAGTACATTCATACACATACAAAAATAAATAAATAAGCCGGACGTGGTGGCGCACGCCTTTAATCCTAGCACTTGGGAGGCAGAGGCAGGCGGATCTTTGTGAGTTCAAGGCCAGCCTGGTCTACAGAGTGAGTTCCAGGACAGCTGGGGCTACAGGGAGACCCTGTCTCAAAAACACCAAAAAAAACAAAACAAAACAAAAAAAAAAACAGCCAAATTAGTAATAATAATAATAATAATAACAATAATGTAGAGGGCAATTGAGAGAGACACCTGACATGGATTTCTGGCCTTCACAAATGCACACACATCCATGTACCTGCACACACATGTATATATCCTCATACACAGAAATGATTGCTTACCTTGGAGTCCCCAAACCCAGGTCTCATCCCTCCAGCCTGGTATTTCTCTCTTGCTCTAGGCAGTCTCTCTAATTGAAAGCTATAGTTAGTAGGCAGGTCCATTCCAAGAGTCACTTGGAAGTTGAGTTTGTATTTATACAGCAATGATAAGGCTTGGGGCTCATGGACCAGGCACCCATAACTTTGCTCAGCCTTCCTCTAAGAGTGTCTTGATCCTTTCTAGTTCTGAAATTCTTTGCCTGGCTCCACGACCCAACACTTCTTTCTTCCATCCAAACCCCCTTTCTCACTCCCTGGCCACTCCTGGAGTCATTCTCTGATAAGCCACCTGTCTGTGGGTCTGTCCTCTGGCTTATGCTCACACCCTGGACATGGAGTTGGGGAGATGAAGGAGGTTAGCCAGAGGAAGATGGAGGATAGGTGGGTTGAGGATGACTTGGTCCATTCCTTTTTGCTCCAGTGGGTGGCCATGTGGATTTTGATGACTTTGTGGAGCTAATGGGACCTAAACTCCTGGCGGAGACGGCAGATATGATTGGTGTAAAGGAACTTCGAGATGCCTTTCGAGAGGTGAGCGAAGGGTGGTGATGGGCTGCCGGTGAATTCCAATTTCAGGATGACTGCCAAGAATTCTGAGCCCTGGGTTGTAGTCCGTGGGCGGGAACTTGGACAGCGAAGGAACTCTGAGGAGAGGAGACCCTGACTCTGGGGCAGGAGCTCCATTTGGGATCCGCTGCTTCCAGGCTCTGCGTCATAGCTCCCTCTCCTCCCTTCGCACCCTCTAGTTTGACACCAATGGTGATGGGGAGATAAGCACCAACGAGCTTCGAGAGGCCATGAGGAAGCTCCTGGGTCATCAGGTGGGACACCGAGACATAGAGGAAATTATCCGAGATGTGGATCTCAATGGGGATGGACGAGTGGACTTTGAAGGTAGGTGGGGCTTCAAAATGGGAGGGAAACAGGCCAACCCCTAACTGTATCTCCACCAGGCAATCGCCAGCCCAACTCAAGTTTCTGTTGTCCTGCCCTTCTTTCTCTCCTTCTGTGTCTGTGTCCCACGCTAATCCACCTTCCATCCCTACGCCATCCATCTACTTGTCCTTCTTTCCACACATCTCAGCCATGCATTTCCTTATCTGCCCAGATGTCTGTCTAGTTATTCAGCTCTGAATAGCCATCCGTATAATCATTTATCATGCATTTATCTGCCCATTCACCCATCTGTTCATTCTCTTATGCACTCACCCATATAGGCATCTAAATATCTATGTCACATCTACATCTGCCCTTCTCCTGTACCTCTATATGCATTCATGTGATATCACATCTTCCTCCATCTGCCTACACTTCTATCCATATTTCCACTGATCTGTCTGTCCCATCGACTCTGTATACACATACTCATACATTCATCCATCCCTGTGTCTGTCTGCTCTTATCTATCTCTGACCATCTGTCTATTCACCATTCATGGTATTTTCTGAATACCACATTCCTCAGCCTGATTTCAGGGTTTCTGACCTCTAACTACAGCTCAGCTCCTAGCCACAGCACCTGTCATTCCTTCCCTCAAATGCCCCTAAATACTCTGGATTCAAGAACCTGTGAGGCCCTCTTTTAAATATGCTTTTTTTTTTTTTTTTTTTTTTTTTTTTTTTTTTTTTTTTTTTTTTTTTTTTTTTTTTTTTTTTTTTTTTTTTTAATTTTTTAAATTTTATTTTTTTCTGTATGTGTATGAATTCGTGACTGTCTGCATTGCAAGTTTGGGTCACCCGTGTCTGCAGTGACACGAGGTTCAGAAGAGGGTCTCGGCTATCACCCTGGAACTGGTAGTTTCTCCTGGAATTGGAGTTCCAAGACGGCTTCTCGGCCATGCCATGGGTGCCTGAGACTTGAAAACCGGCAGTGTCTTTTTGAACCGAGAGTCTCCTGCAGAGAGTTGCACTCTTAAACCGCTGATGAGCCACTCCTCCAGCCCCTGGTTTTTTTTTTTTTTTTAAATGCACTTATGCCAGGCAGGGTGGCAGACACTTTAATCCCACACTGAGATCTCTGTGACATTCCAGCCAGCCTGGGTTTAGCATATCAGGTCCAGAGCCAACCCTGGTATACCATTACTGAGACCTTGTCTAAAAAAAAAAAAAAAAGAGAGCAAACCTGCTGACTCCAGAGACAATGTATTGGCTAACTTATTAGGGAACGCAGCCTGGGAACAACAACCAATATCGGCAAGTCTCAGACTGCTACCTAATCCCCATTAGCTAATGTGCCATTTCTGGGCACCATCGGACATGGAAAGAACAAAAGTGGAAATATTCCACCTTCTCCATGGAACTTAACTTTCGGAATAGAAGACCAAACATGTGCTAGTGACGTTGGCCGAAAAAAGGACCAGGGGCTTCCCTGGGGAGCAGATGGCCTTCAAGGAAGGAGAAAGTGTGAGTAGACGGAGCCAAGGCGGAAAAACCCAGTTAACTTATGTCCAGGTTTCTGCCCAAAACAATGATGGCCTGTAGTAGTCACTTTCTGTTGGTGTGATAAAATCACCATGACCAAGGAGGAATTATAAAAGGATAGAGTTTCGTTTGAGCGACGATTGACGGTTCCAGGGAAAAAGAGTCCATTGCGGTTGGAGGCATGGCCGGCTGGAGCTGTAGCAAGCCATGGAGTCACTCTCGCAAAGAGCACAGGAAGCAGAGAGAGGAGACTGGAGACCCCGAGGCTTTGTTAAACTCATAAGTGCCTCCCCAGTGGCACACACTTCCCTCAGCAGGGCCCCACACCCAAGACCTCCAAAAAGGTCACCGCCACCAACTGGAGACAAACGTCTGAATACCTATAGCCTTATGGGGGGACACTCATTCACCCAACCACATGGCCCATGATGGCTCTTCCCTGAAAGCCCCGAAATACACATTCTACTAAGTGTCATACTAAGCCCTGCTCTTTGTCTTGAGGAGCCAAGACCAGCAAGCAAAACACAGAAATGTGGTATACTCCAGGCTGTGCTGGAGGGAAGTATGGGGGAGGATATGGTGTAGAGTATTGCAGAGAGGGGGGGACCCTGCACTCCCCTGGGGGAGGGATTGGGGAGATAAAAAAAGAGAGAGATTGAATGCGCGAGCTCTGAACATGTAGGAAACGAGTCAACAAGATGAAAAATTAAGAGAAGGGCTGGAGGAAATGGCTCAGCGTAAAGGAGAACATACTGATTTGCAGAAGACTTGAGGTGTGCTTATCCCAGACACATGCTTGGATTCACAGTTGCTGTAATTCCGCTCCAAGGCTCTGGCATCCTTCCATGGCCTCCAGTGCACCTGCACTCAAATACATACACATAGATTCACACACATAACCATATTGAAAATAAACTACATCTTTGGCAAAAAGTAAAGGTAGGATATTTATCCATAGTTGAATAGTGTTAGCTGATTGTTGTAGACAGCATAGCAATGGATGTTTAGGCTTTATTCACAATTTGCCAAAACTTAGAAGTAACCAAGATGCCNAGGCCAACCATGGTTACATACTGAGACTCTTGTCTAAAAAAAAAAAAAGATGAGCAAACTGAGACTCAGAGAAATAGTATTGGCTAACTATTAGGAAAACAGAATTGGGACACAAACCCATACCGGAAGTCTCAGCTGCTACCTAATCCCATGCTTGTGCCATTCTGGGCACCATAGGACATGGAAGAAAAAGTGAAATATTCACCTCATTCTCCAGGAACTTACTTTCTGAATAGAAAGACAAACATGTGCTAGTGTGTGTCCAGAACACAAAGGACAGGTGGCTTTCCTGGGGAGCAGATGGCCTTCAAGGAAGGAGAAAGTGTGAGTAGACGGAGCCAAGGCGGAAAAACCCAGTTAACTTATGTCCAGGTTCTGCCAACAACTGATGATGGCCTGTATTAGTCACTTTTCTGTTGCTGTGATAAAACACCATGACCAAGGAACTTATAAAAGGAAGAGTTTATTTGAGCTTACGATTGACGGTTCCAGGGAATTAGAGTCCATTGTGTTGGGAGGCATGGCGGCTGGAGCTGGAGCAGCAGGCCGAGGGACACATCTCGCAAAGAGCACAGGAAGCAGAGAGAGAGACTGGAGACCACGAGGCTTGTTAAACTCACTAAGCCTGCCCCCAGTGACACACTTCCTCCAGCATGGCCACACACCCCAAGACCTCCAAAAATAGCGCCACCAACTGGAGACAAACGTCTGAATACCTAGAGCTTATGGGGGACACTCATTCAAACCACCACATGGCCCATGATGGCTCTTCCCTGAAAGCCCCGAAATACACATTCTACTAAGTGTCATACTAAGCCCTGCTCTTTGTCTTGAGGAGCCAAGACCAGCAAGCAAAACACAGAAATGTGGTATACTCCAGGCTGTGCTGGAGGGAAGTATGGGGGAGGATATGGTGTAGAGTATTGCAGAGAGGGGGGGACCCTGCACTCCCCTGGGGGAGGGATTGGGGAAGAAAAAAGCAGAGGAGATTGAAGGCAGAGCTCTGAAATGTAGGAAAGAGTCAACAGGTGAAAAAATTAAGAAGAAGGGCTGGAGAAATGGCTCAGCCGTCAAGAGAACATACTGATTTTGCAGAGAACTTGAGTTTAGTTACCAGCACCCATGCTGGGAAGCTCACAGTTGCCTGTAATTCCAGCTCCAAGGACTCTGGCACCTTCCTCTGGCCTCCAAGTGCACCTGCACTCAAATACATACACATAGATTCACACACATACACATAATTGAAAATAAAATACATCTTTGGAAAAAAGTAAAGGTGAGGATATTTATCCCATAGTTGAAAGTTTATGCTGGTGTAGAAGCCTATGCATGGATGTTTATGGCTTTATTCACAATTGCCAAAACTTAGAAGTAACCAAGATGCCCTTCAATAGATGAATGGATAAACAAATTGTGGTATATCCAGACAATTGCATATTATTCAGCACTACAAAGAGATGAATTGCTGGGCATGGTGGCACATGCCTTTAATCCCAGCACTCAAGAGGCAGAGGCAGGTGGATCTCTGTGAATTCAAGGCTAGCCTGGTCTACAGAGTGAGTTCCAGGCCAGCTGGGGCTACAGGGAGGCCCTGTCTCGAAAAGACCAAAAAATAAAAAATAAAATAAAATAAAATAAAAGAGGGAACAAAAGCCGGGTGTGGTGGCACACGCCTTTAATCCTAGCATTTGGGAGGCAGAGGCAGGCAGATCTTTGTGAGTTCAAGGCCAGCCTGGTCTACAGTGTGAGTTCCAGGACAGCTGGGGCTACAGGGAGACCCTGTCTGGAAAAGATAAAAAAAGGGAACAGAAAAATTCAGAATCCTAATTTTTTACTTCGAGTGGCTTACTGAAAAGTTGGAGATAGCAAAGTCTAAAATAAATGCTTAATATTAAAAAAATTAAACGTAGGAAAATAAAAGGGGGACCTGATTGGAGGAAAGGTGAGAGGTAAAGGGGGACAGAGGTAAATCATCTACATTTCTGAAAAGGATGTCTGGAGGGTGGTTAGAGCAAAGACTCAGCGTAAGCATGAGAGGGGGCCTGGGAATGCCAGGCAGGGTCAGATCAGCGAGGCCTATGAGGACCCAGGGGGGAGTGGAGGTGTCAGCGGGACTCACCAAATTGTGGAAGATGAACTGGAGGGGCAGTGTAAGTTTTGGCGATAGGAGGGGGCTTGGGAGCAGTTCTGGCAGGACCCTGACTGTGCTGTCTCCTCCCCTCTCCTGTGCCTTCCCAGAGTTTGTCCGGATGATGTCTCGCTGAGCCCACCCAAGGGCCCCTCCAGGACTGCCAACTCCCACAGGCAGGGAGAAGAGCCGAGCTCGTCTCACCGCTGCAGTAGCTGCCGAGAGCTCAGGATGTACTGTCGGATGGGGCCTGCCTGCACCCCGGGGCGGTACCCACCCCGGATCCCCACCCCTCCGCACTGTGAAAGACAACTCCTGCAACTGGAAAGGGGGCGCCCGCCGGCGAGGAGGCCACAGTGCCAAGCCGGCAGAGGTCACGCCAGGCGCCAAGTGCCATGTGCCCAGCCGCTGCTGGCTGGGTGGCCCAGGGAGCCCGCCAGCAGACCCCACACAGCATGTCTGCCCCCGGGCAAAGCCTCCATAGCTCTATGCCTGTCCCAGCTCGCCTAGTTCTTTGATCTCAGAATCAATAAAAATATTTCCAAGATGATGACAGCAGGGGTGGTCTTTGCTTTGGGCCTGGTTAGCCAGTGCACATCTTTCCACGGCAACTTCTGCAGCCCCAGAACTGGCTGGAATTTACTGCATGTAGCATGCATTTACTGAGTAACTTAACGTATCCAGCAATTAATTTCCATTCTCCTTACATTTACATCTGGCAAAAAAAAAAAAAAAAGGGCACCTTCTGTCAAGAGGGGAGACTGTGTGCTCCAAATAAGACCAGGGCTTGGTTTGGTTTTGTGTTGAGACCATAAAGGACAGGGTTAATGCACACTAAACACTCTACAGACATTGATTGCCTTGTGTGCCCTTAAGGGCTGTTATTTGCAACACACCATGGAATTGTGCAACCTAGCAAAGTGGAATAGATCCATTGCAATCATTCTGATTCATTTCCACAAGTGAAGGGTCGCAGGGTCCTGAAGGAGATGTTTGTGGGTAGAAGTTGCCCAGAATCTTGGGCAGGGGGGAATACACTTAGACAGACCGGTAGGCATAGCCAGTGTTCTCCAAGTCCTGTTTCACTCCTTTAGCACAGATTTTTTAAAAAAATTACATTTAGGGGCTGGAGAGATGGCCTAGCGGTTAAGAGCGCCGACCGCTCTTACAGAGGACCCGGGTTCGATCCCCAGCACCCGCATGGCGGCCAAGAACCGTCTGAAACTCCAATTCCAGGAGAACTCCAGTTCCAGGGGAATCCGAGACCCTCTTCTGACCTCCGCGGCGTTGCACGACACGGGTGCGCAGACTTGCATGCAGACAATACATTCATACACATACAGAAATAAATAAAATTTAAAAAAAAAAATTACATTTATTTAGTTATTTTGGGTGAGTGTTTGTATATGTGTGTGGGTGCCTGTGTGGAAGTCAGAGGACAGCTTTAAGTCTGTTTTATCCTACCATGTAGGTCCTGGGGATGGAACTCAGGTTGTCAGCCTTGGTAGCAAGTACCTTTACGTAGTGAGCTTTCTCTACAGCCCACCTGAATTATTTGTTACACCATAGATCTGAACCCAACACAGCAATTCTTTTTTTTTTTTTTTTT
>VZQC01002907.1:4342458-4369386 GCA_009823505.1 Rhizomys pruinosus
TCAGTAGATTGCCAAATGAGACTGGGAAAAAGTCTCAACTTATGACAGTCATAACACAGTTCATCAAGCATAAAAGAGGAAGTTTTTTGACCTTTTCCCCCATTGGTTGTCACATATTCTTTCTAAAACAAACAAGATGACCTGTCTATCAGCGATTGGGTTAATTCCATTGAACCACGCTGATAAGGACAAAAAGATTTATGTCTGTGACTTATGTTTAGATTTGGCATTTCGGGGGAATCAAAATGATTTAATTTTTTACTAGTCTTTGAAATATCTAAACGGTGTTTTCCATGTATTTATTTACAACTCTTTTGACTGTGTTACACATATTACCTTCCCTTCTTCCTCCTTTGGTTGCATTTCCTTCTTTAATTTTCATTGCTCCACTCTGAAATAGGAAGTATTATCTCTATTTTACAATAATGGAACTAGACTATTCCACTTGCCTGAGATCATGCCATTAGTGCCTGGTAGGACTGGACATGGAGCCCAGGCAACCGCCTCATATTCCATGCTCATCCCGCCTCTGGGTCCCAGAATTTGTGTTCAGAAGAGGGCTTCATTCATGAGGAGCAGAATCTAAAAAAAAAAAAGGAATGAAATCCGAAGAGGTCTTTGGGAGCTGTCTTGTTCACCTTCTGGGATTACCAAAGATCTGGAAGACAGAGAGAAAACTGAAGTTCAGGCCATCTGAGGTCTCCTCAAAGACTAAAGATAAACTTTCATGGTGTAGCCCACTCAGTCCTTAAATTCATGTTTTTGTCTCACATGCCCAGTGCTGGGATTACAAGTATGCCACTGCGCTGGGATTTTACAAGCATGCCACCATGCTGGGATTACAAGTATGCCACCAGGCTTGGATTGGCTCAACTCATTTTTGTAATAGTTTCTCCTAGATCAGACTGGCTTAAATCACATAAACATCAGTTCCTGCAGACACCCCAGTCACACAGCTAGAACATGGGCTCTGTGCCCCATTACTTTTTTCTCTTTGTTACCTATTTGTACCTTGCTCTGGTTCAAGTCTTTGTGATGATGGGTACCTCCAAAGATGATTTAGAGGGAGAAGAGTGAAATTAGACCCCAGTGGAGGACTGCAGATTCCATCTATGGAACTGGAAAGGTGTCTATGAGAGGAAGCAAGGCCAGATAGTTGCAAAGCAGAGGAAAAACTTTGGAGGGAAGACCTCCAAAAGTTACCCCTGTAGGGTCTAGGGAAGGCTTTCTTTTCTTTCCTTCTCTTCTCCCCTCCTTTCTTCTTTCTTTGGTGTTAGGTACTGAACTCAGGGTCTGTTAGGCACAGTCCCCAGCCCACTGGGAAGGAATTCTTGTGCACTTACTAATTTTTTACTTTTTTTTTTATGGTGAAAAAAAACCTGTATTTAGAATTAGCCACCAGAACTGCTTAAATGATTCCAATTTTGTTGGCAACATCCAAATTGGGGTAATCAGGAGCCAATCGAACACAGGCCTCCTCTCCATTAAATCTGATCATTGACTTTGGGCAATGTCATAGACTTTCTTCACAGCCTGTTTAATCTGGTGTTTGTTGGCCTTGACATTCACAATGAACACAAGTCTATTGTTGTCTTTTATCTTCTTCATGGCTGACTCAGTAATCAGGGATAACTTGATGATGGCATAGTGGTCAAGCTTATTTCTCCTAGGGGGCTCTGGCAAGGGTATTTGGGCCGCCTCTGGAGCCACAGGGTCTTGGGCTGCTGGAAGGCGGGTGACATGCAGATCTTTTTTGTGGCTGTGGACACCTTTCAACCCTGCCTATTTGGCTTTCAATGCCTTCACTTTGACTTTGGGGAGGGCAGGAGCTTTTCTTCCCTTTCAGGGCCATCTTGGTCAGTTTTTTTACCTTTAAATATTTTTTTTAGTTTTATTTATTTATGTGTATGAATGTACTGTCTGCATGCAGGTCTGTGCACCCGTGTCGTGCAATGCCACAGAGGTCAGAAGAGGGTGTCGATTCCCCTGGAACTGGAGTTCTGGAATTGGAGTTACAGACCGTTCTCAGCCGCCATGTGGGTCCTCTGCAAGAGCAGCCGGTGCTCTTAATCGCTAGGCCATCTCTCTGGCCCCAAGTTTTTTTTACCTTTTTGTAATAGTATCACTCAGTAGCTCAGGCTGCATTTGAATTTCCCATTGTGCGCCCAAGTAGCTGGGTTTAAAGGACTGTACCACCGGACCCAGCTGCTCAATGTGTTTAAGTGCCCTACTATAATCTCCATTTTGGTGACTGATTGTTTTTCTCTAGAATTTCATCACTGTTCTAAATAAGTACTTGGATCGTGGGTTATTTGAAGTCTATGATTCTGAACTCTTCGGAAGCTGAGGCAGAAGGATCTGCAGTACAAGCCCAGTCTGGACTACATAGTGAGTTAGAGACCAGCATGAGACCCCGTTTCCAAAAACAAAAAAACAAAAACACCACTCCATAGTGGAGCCAGGGATGTTTTTGTTCACTGTAGCAGAAAATTCATTTTCTAGTATGAATGGTTAGGTAGAATGAAAGAAGTCCCACTAAATTTGAACTGTAAATGAACAATGCATTATTATTTTAGTTGCTTTTGTTCTGTAACCCAAGCTGGCCCACAAACAACTCTTGCCCCTCTCAGCCTCTGGAGAATTGGGAATACAAGAATGTCACCCAGATGAATTAAGATGAGTATGGTGTCTTTTTTTAAGCCCAAATTTGAATTTAATTGGGCTGTCTGTATTTTGTCGGCAAAATCTGAAAACCCACATCTGGTTTCCTATTTCTCTCTGCTTTGTGATCTGAAGTCAAGAGGCTCACTGTCCTGTTGGGAGTGCTCCTTGGGTTCTGTGCGCCAATTTACGCCAGTGAAGACTATAACTGAACTTTTTGGCAGTTGAAAAATTTAGGACTTGCTAGTACCAGTGTCTGTCCTTGCTTTAGAGACTTCTGCAAGGAGACAAGAAGAGAGCCCGAGGATGTTAAAGTATTAAGATGCAAACTGACAACCAGAACTCACTGGAAGCAGTTTTATTGAAGCTAGCTGACCACCTCCAGACAGCAGGACAAACCAAGGCTCAACTTTCAAGCATCAATGATTTTCTTAGAGCACTGAATGACAAACTCAACCTCCTAATTGGCAAGGTTGAGAGAATTGAGAAGAAATTAGAAACTCTAATTCTCTCCTCCTAAGTTGAGCCAATAGCTCCTCAACCTAAGATTGACCTGAGATTCCCACCATCTACAGAGAAACCAAACTAAGCCCTGCTAATGTAGCATCCTCCAAAGCAGTAAGCACATGAACAGACCCAGATTTCTGGTGACAATTCAGGATGCTTCAGCCTTAACTGTAAACCACAATCATTCAAGAGAACTGTGCTGCATGACTTGGACCACCAGAATTCGTGAGCCAAAGGACCATTGGCAATAAACTCAACACCTCAAGGACAACATTTGGGGCTTCAGCCAGGAGGACCATCGATCCTAGGTGGATGAATGGAGCTATGAATGTGGATGATTAAGGCAGCCTTTTTTTATTTTTATTTCTGTATGCGTATGAATGTACTGTCTGCATGTAGGTTTGTGCACCCGTGTGAAGCAATGCCGCGGAGGTCAGAAGAGGGTCTAGGATTCCCCTGGAACTGGAGTTCTCCTGGAATTGGAGTTTCAGATGGTTCTCAGCCGCCATGTGGGTGCTGGGGATCGAACCCGGGTCCTCTGTAAGAGTAGTTGGCTGCTAGGCCATCTCTCCAGCCCCCATTAAGGCAGCCTTAATGAACTCGATATCAGCTATCCCAGGATGACACACCTCTTCAAAGTTGGAGGAATGCTAATGGATGTTGACTTTTTATTTATTATTAATTTTTTTTGGTCTTTTTTGAGACAGGGTCTCCCTGTAGCCCCAGCTGTCCTGGAACTCACTCTTTAGACCAGGCTGGCCTTGAACTCACAAAGATCCGCCTGCCTCTGCCTCCCAAGTGCTAGGATTAAAGGCGTGCGCCACCACGCCCGGCTCAGGATGTTGACTTTTTTTTTATTTTATTAATTTTATTTATTTCTGTATGTGTATGAATGTACTGTCTGATGCAAGTTTGTGCACCCATGTTGTGCAATGCCGCGGAGGTCAGAAGAGGGTGTCGGATTCCCCTGGAGCTGGAGTTCTCCTGGAATTGGAGTNAAGCTCAACTTTCAAGCATCAGTGATTTTCTTAGAGCACTGGATGACAACTTCAAACTCCTAATTGTCAAGGTTGAGAGAATTGAGAAGAAATTAGAAACTCTAATTCTCTCCTCCTAGTTGAGCCAATAGCTCCTCAACTAAGATTGACCTGAGATTCCCACCATCTACAGAGACAAACTAACCAAACTAAGCCCTGCTAATGTAGCATCCTCCAAAGCAGTAAGCACATGAACAGACCCAGATTTCTGGTTGACAATTCAGGATGCTTCAGCCTTAATGTAAACCACAATCATTCAAGAGAACTTGCTGCATGGACCTTGGGAACCACCCGAATTCGTTTGAGCCAAAGGCCAACCATTGGCAATTAAAACTCAACACCTCAAGGACAACATTCTGGGCTTCACCAGGAGGACCACTCTATCCTAGGTGGATGAATGGAGCTATGAAGTGTGGATGATTAAGGCACGCCTTTTAAATTTTTATTCTGTATGGGTAGAATGTTACTGTCTGCATTGTAGGTTTGTGCACCGTGTTGTGAAGCTGCCGCGATGGAGTTCCAGAAAGAGGGTTTCTTAGGTCTAGGATTCCCCTGGAACTGGAGTTCCCTGGGAATTGGAGTTTTTCAGAGTTCAGGATGTTCTCAAGCCCGCCATGTGTTGCTGGGGATCGAAACCCGGGGTCCTCTGTTAAGAGTAGTTGGCTGCTAGGCCATCTCTCCAGGCCCCCCCATAAGCGCGTGGCCTCTAATGAAATACGATATAACAAAAGGCTAATCCCAGGATGACACCACCTCTTCAAAGTTGGGAGGAATGCTACATGGATCTGTGACTTTTTATTTTATTATTTTTTTTGGTCTTTTTATGACAGGCCGGTCTCCCTGTAGCCCCAGGCTGTCCTGGAACTCCTCTTTAGAACCCCCCAGGTGGGCTGGGCCTTGAACTCACAAAAAAAGATCCACCTGCCTCAAAAAGACCAAAAAAAAAAAAAAAAAAAAGGCGTGCGCCACCACGTGGGGTGGGCCCGGCTCAGGATGTTGACTTTTTTTTATTAATTTTTTTATTTTTTATTTCTGTATGTGTACGAATGTACTGTCTGCATGCGAGTCTGTGCACCCGTGTCGTGCAATGCCGCGGAGTTCAGAAGTGGGTGTCGGATTCCCCTGGAGCTGGAGTTCTCCTGGAATTGGAGTTTCAGACGGTTCTCGGCCGCCATGTGGGTGCTGGGGATCAAACACGGGTCCTCTGCAAGAGCGGTCGGCGCTCTTAACCGCTAGGCCATCTCTCCAGTCCCAGGTTGTTGACTTTTTAAAACATCTTAAAATGAGTTTTCTCTTCTGTATGTTAACTGTTTGAGAAGTCTTTTCACATACCTAAACTTTTTTTTTTCTTCTCTTTTAATTCTACTTCTCCTCCTCGTGGATACCCAAACTTGCAGGGCTTGGTGGTGCACGTCTTTAGTCCTTGCACTTGGGAGGCAGAGGCAGGTGGATCTCTGTGAGTTCAAGGCCAGCCTGATCTACAGAGTGAGCTCCAGGCCAGCTGGGACTAAAGAGAGACCGTCTCAAAAAGACAACAACAACAAAAAAATTCTAATGAGGGCAATATTTTTAGAAATAAAGTTTCGAATAAAAAAAATCTGAAAACCCTAGTAGTAGAGCCAGGATTATTTATGGAACAAATAATGAAAACTTTTTTTCTTTTGCCTTGGCTGTACCCTAAACTTACGGTGAGACTAAGACTCTCAATCTGTTCTTATCGCAAAAATGGGAGTTTGGACAGTAACCGGTGTTGGAGAAAAGCACGTGGCAACAAGTAGAGAGGGAGCCGACAGTGCAGGCCACCACACGGCCACCATCCACGATAACCGCCGCCCCCCCAACCCCCCAAGCTGCACTCCGCTCCCAGGTTCTTAGGCCCGCTAGAGACTGTCGCCATGGAAACGCGCGCAGCCCGGAGCCCCTCCCAGAGAAGCCACGCGTTTCCGCTGCGTTGGAGCATTCTGATTGGATGTCCTCCTGGACGCTACCACATGCCGAGGGCCCACTAAGGGGTGAGGGCGGAACCCTACCCTCGTGGGACTCCGGCGCGGGTGGCCTGTACATGTGGCGTCTCTTGGGAAGGCTAGGTCCTCCGCTTCACGCGGGGTAGAAAACCCATTGCTTCTCCTAGAATCGATGCTCAGGCCTCTCTGAGGAAAAAAAAGGGGGGGGGCGGGAATGACAGCAACGCCCCCTCTGGAGCCGATTCGGTCCCAAGATCTGGAGCACCGGAAGTGCTGGCGACGTGTCAGTGCGCCCTACTCTAAACCGTCCCTCCCCACCGTCACCCCCCCTCCCCCCAGGCCACCTTTGCTATTCTGCTGTGGGATTCCGGGGCCGCCTGGGCTCTGCACCCGCCACTTCCGCATGGAACCGCCGCTTCAACCGAACTCCTTCTCTGCGCGCGCTCCTTCTTATGCTCGATGGTTGGGCCAGAGCCTGCTATTGTCCACGCCCCTTTCCTGGCCCTTTAGCCAATGGGAGGGCCGCTCTCGGCGGGGTGGTGGGTAATTAATGAGGGCCGGACGCTGATTGGCTGAAGGGTCCAGACTGGGGCTGGGCGGCGGGGTAGGTTGTTCCTGAGGTGGGAGGCGGCACCCGTAGCTGAGGAGGAGGCCTGAGAGCGACATGTCCCCGGTTCCTGAGGCAGAGCGGTCCGTGGCGCTGTTTTACTGAGTCTGGGGCGGCTCTGTGGCCGGCTGAAGACGAGGGTCGGCGGGCGCTGCCCCCGCCGTGGTGGCCGCCATGCTGGGGCGCGGGGCAGTTGAAGGAGCCGCTGTGGTGCTGGTCCGACTGCTGCTGCTGCTGCTGCCGGCGCTCCGGGATCCGGGGCTCGGCGTGGCGGGCGCCGCTGGGGCCGGGCTGCCCGAGAGCGTCATTTGGGCGGTCAACGCGGGCGGCGAGGCGCATGTGGACGTGCACGGGATCCACTTCCGCAAGGACCCTTTGGAAGGCCGGGTGGGCCGAGGTGAGAGCCCCTCGGCCGAGCCGTGGGACCCGGGGCCTGCCGTGCAGGGCTGGTGGCTGGCGACTGGCGGCTGGCTGCGAGCCCCGAGCCTCCTCCTCAGCACCGTGGGACCTCATCTTTGGAGCGAAGTTCCTGCCCTCATTTTCCTCGGGGACGTGGCCAGAGACCAGGGCCTAGCGCTGGCTCGAAGCTACTGAGAGCCACTGAGGCAGAGTTGGCGAGAAGTTCTATTTAGACCTCTTAACCTGCATTTTCTCAACCCCTCTCATCCCATCCCGGCTGGGAGAGTAAAGACAAGGGTGGTGTTTTGCCTGGCACCCCGAGGCCTCACGGGTTGTAGGTCATCGGTTCCCTGTTTTGCTATCGCGACAATTCCTGGTAGATTCTTGCCCACCCATACATAAACCTGCCACTTTCGCGTGCCTTTTCTCCGGGAGCGGGGCTTGATTCTTACTCAGTATTGCAAGGAATCGTTAAAGGGGATGGATGGTCCAGGAAAAGTTTGAGTGTAACCTCCTTCCCTATATTCCTTTGGAGAGGGGATTTTTTTTGTGCTCGAAAGTAAAAGCTGTGGGTGGGATCGTTATATTAAAGCCATCCTGCATATGAGGCTGGGTTGGTGGCAGTGTGGCCATTAGGTCAACCAGTGTGAGATCCTAATTTTGGAGTGCATGCACATACGGCCCACCCCAGGTGTCCCTAAGAGGTCTGATTGCAGCTCATGGGGAAAGTGATTGTGCAACACTGGTTTTTACAGAGCTGCAGTTTCCACCTGAAGTATAAGAACTGGTAGGGCAGGTGGCTAAAAATGCAGGTTCCTGATCCTCCAGACTCAATAGGCTTATCTTTTAACTTACCTTCTGGGACTCCAGATTCTGCGCCAGGCGTTCCTGATGTAGGTCAACCCCAGACCACTCTGGCGAAGTGTGCTCTAGATTCTGTTTCTTTTGTAAGTAGAGTTGGAAAAAGGCTTAAGAAGGAAATTCCTTGGTGTGTTGGGAGATTTGTTGCTGGGTCCAGAGGTTACCAAGTTGATAATATACCACTCTAGACAACTAAGAGCAGATTTTGTTTTTTTTGTTTTTTTGGGACAGAGTCTTCCTGTAGCCCCAGGTGGCCTGGATCTCACTGTATAGACCAGGTTGGCCTCTGCCTCCTTTGTGCTGGGATTAAAGGCATACCACCATGCCTGACTTTGAGAGAGACTTTCTTTTTCCATAGAGTCCAGGTTTTGCTCTTGACTTCACTGAAGGCTTTAACTCAGTTTCCCCAAATTAAGTTCAGTATCCTGAGAGTTTGTTGTAGTAAGAGTTTATCCCTTTTATACATATCTTTGGACACTTGGCTGTTTTTTTGAACTGCTATATTTGTTCTGGAATTTGTTTGGCCTGGTATGTAGATTCCGTAGCCTGGGTTCAGCTGAGTCAGGCCTCCAAGTTGTGGCGGCCAAGGCCAGACCGATCAGCAGGAGGGGATTAATATCTCTATCTTGAACCATCCTGCCCATGGCCCTTGAGGAAACGTTGGTGGACTTTGCCTCTGGAGCTACAGGTGGAGAGGGTAGCAGGCAGATGTTCTTTCACTCGTTACCTGGCTGCATGCTGGCCACAATGTTCCAGTAGGTCCCTATGCAGAGGAGAAAGTTGACTAAGACCACCCAGGTCTATCCAGAAATTCTGCTTTTAATTTGTTGTTACAGGTGGTTTCGTTCTTTTGGCCTGGTCACCAGTCAGCCAAGCTCTGTCATTGGGTCATTGGCTCATGGTTACAGTTCCTCGGGAGGAGTTTATTGTAGCAGGTAAAATTACATGAGGCCTACCAGACCTCAAGCATATTAGAGTCCCATTTTGGACACTAGCATTTGGGATGATGTGGAAGTGATGGTTCCCTGATCCAGGCAGTATTAACAGTATTAAGGCATGGATGGGAAGAAGGGTTGGAGTATCAGCTGCAGCTTGGACCAGCTTCTTGCAACATTGCCCTTAGCAGGTTCCTGAGAGTAGCACTCTTTGCTGGCTTTAGGTCCAGGGCCCAGATTAGTTTAAAGGAGTCAGCTTTCTCTCACTGTGCTTAGGATTCACATTCACCTCTACAAAGGGAAGTTGCAGCTGCCTTTCCTTCTGTTTGGATTAGGGTGTTCCAGGTATTTGGAGACCCTTGTCTCATGCAGCTATTTATGATAATTACAGTAGGAGCTGTAAGCCCCCCCCCCCTTGCATGCTTATGATACTGTGTCCAGCACACTGAGTAAAGGTCTTTTTTTTGTTGTTTTTGAGACTGTGTCTCCCTGTAGCCCCAGCTGGCTTGGAACTCACTATGTAGACCAGGCTGGCCTTGAACTCCAAAAGATCTGCCTGCTTCTGCCTCCTGAGCTGGGATTAAAGGTGTACACCACCACGCCCGGCTCAAAGTTCATTTTATATTAAGTAAATTCAGGTATTTGTTTCCAATGTAGTCCAGATAAGAGTTTGGCCTGCCTTTGAACTTGCCGTTTCTCTGTTGTTTCTTTGTAGTTCAGCATTTTTGTAACTGAGTGGCCTAAGGCACTGATGGCTTGTACTTTTAAAGGTACTTTATGTTTATGAATTTCATTTCTGCCTCAGGTTAACTAGTTCTTAGCCTGGGAAAGATGCACCTTCCACTGTAGAAGGCAGTGCAGTGCTTGAGACAGGTTTTTCTTGTTGCCCAGGTTAGCCTCAAGCTCACCAAATAACTGAGGATGACCTTGAGTTCCTGATCTTTCTACTTCTACCTCCCAAGTGGTAGAATTACAGGTAACTGCCACCATGTCTGGCTTTCTAGGTTCTTAATTGGTTATCCTGAGTTTCTTTTGACACTCTGACTAGAGCAAGACCTTATTTAGCTAAAGGACACTGAAGTTGGCTTGGCTTTGAGGAAAGGCTAATTCCTTTTCATGGAAAGATACCTGCTAGAGTTGTATGACCTTGAAGAACTTCCTTTACCTCTGAGCTGTGTTTTCCTTCCCAATAATGCTTCTCATGTTTTGTAAATCTCTGACCAAACTCTTGTCCAGAGTAGGTGAAAGTGCCACTAGCTTTTTTTTTTTTTTATCTGCTTGATGACCTTTTACAGGGAATTAAAAATAGGTCAGAACATGGCTCCTGAGGGGGAAAATGCTGGTGAGGCTACAGATGACTGTTCCGTAGCCTGCCTGACGAAGACCCCTTCTGGAGCTGCTTACACCTTTTGGCTAAGGAAGGTTTTGGTCTTGGGGAAGTAAGAGCTTGGTGGAGAGTATAGGGAGGAAGAGAAAGGGAAAGTCAGTCACTACTGCCTCTGATTTGCATGTGGCCATGAGATTCGCTTAGAATTCTGTGCCTATATTGTTACCTACTAACAGACAGGCTTCATCTGTGGGTCCTTCCCAAGTACTGGAGGTTCACGTGACTGAATCCCTAGTTTCCTTGATTCTGTCATTCAGGAATTTTTTTTTTTTTTTGGTCTTTTCGAGACAGGGTCTCCTCCCTTAGGATAATTCTTTATGTCTGAGTGTATTGCCTGCATGTTTGTAAGTCCACCATGTCATGAAAAGCCTGAGGAGTCAGAAGAGGGTGTTGGATCCTCTGAAACTGGAGTTATGGATTGTTACTAGCTGCCATGTGGGTGCTGGGAATTGAACCCAGGTACTCTGCTCTGCAAAAGCACCCAGTGTAAGTGCTGAGCCATCTCTCCAGCCCCAGCATAATTCTTTAGAAACAAACCTCACTTGAGAAAGTAATGATTGAGAAGAATGTGCTTAGCCGACCTCAGTTGGGGTACTAATCAATGTTGAGGTCGTGAGAAGTGATTTATTTGGTCAGTTTTTGAGACAGGATCTCAGTCTGTGGCCCAGGCAAGCCTTGAACTTGAGCAGTCCTGCCTCAGCCTCCTCTCCTGGGATTTCGGGTGTGAATTGCCACACTTGGCACTTCATATTGGTCTCACATAGAGCAGATTTGTTTGCTCTTTGTCATGTCTGTGCTTCTCAGCTGCAGTTTCCCTATTCATTTTATTACTTTTCTTTTTAACCCATTCTCTGTACTGCCCAGAGTAGGGGTATTTATTTAATACTTGCTGTGTATATTACTTCTGCCTAGTTAGCATACCTACATGTCTGTCTTCATGTGAGATGCTCTATTAAGATTTTTACAGGTGTTTTTGTTTTTGCCACAATTCTATAGCGTAGGTGATAGAATAGCAGTTTACAGACCTAAAAGAAACAACTTGTTCATCTCTTAGGAGGTTTCAGAGCAAGAATTTAAATCTAGGCCTGTCTCACTCTCAAACTGGATTGAAATTTCCAAGGAGCCTGGACACTATATTGTTAAGGGCTAAGAAGCAGCAGATATAATGTAGTTCCTTTGACCTCCTTTTTGGTTAACTGAGCAATTATTGTGTCAACTTTGTTGTGCTGAGTATACACTCCATTGTATTTTAGAGAAATCTGTTTAGCTATGAATGCATAAAGGCTAAGGAGGGAGGAAAAATCTTTTTTACTGTTGCATCTCTTCAGACTTTGCATGTAGCAAATCCCTTAGGATAGCCACTTGAGGTTTAAAGAGATAATGGTTAAAGGTAATTCCCGGGCTGGAGAGATGGCCTAGCGGTTAAGAGCGCCGACCGCTCTTGCAGAGGACCCGGGTTCGATCCCCAGCACCCACATGGCGGCTGAGAACCGTCTAAAGCTCCAATTCCAGGAGAACTCCAGTTCCAGGGGAATCCGAGACCCTCTTCTGACCTCCGCAGCATTGCACGACACGGGTGCACAGACTTGCATGCAGACAGTACATTCATACACATACATAAATAAATAAAATTAATAAAAAAATAAAAAATAAAAATAAAGGTAATTCCCAGATTAAGTAACTTTTGTTCACATGACTGAGTTTTCTTAGCTCTGGTACTGAGACTGCCACAGATTACATTACTGTCAGTGTCTCACCTTTTTCATTTAGTGGGGGGGGGAGACAGTTGTCCATACATGCAGAATTTCTTGTGTATTTATAAATGAAATCTAGCAGGGCTGGAGACATGGCCTATAGGTTAAGAGCGCCAACTGCTCTTGCAGAGGACCCAGGTTCCATCCCTAGCACCCACATGGCGGCTGAAAACCATCTTTAAGTCCGGTTCCAGGGGACTTCAACACCCTCTTCTGACCTCCGCAGCATTGCACGACATGGGCGCACAGACCTACATGCAGACAGTACATTCATACGCATAATAAAATAAATAAAAATTAAAAAAATATAAATGAAATCTAGCTAATGTTCAATTTGCAAGAGTCATGGTCCTCATGGAATAAGGCTTTTTTTTTTTTTTGCTTATTGAGACAGGGTCTCCCTGTAGCCCTAGCTGTCCTGGAACTCACTATGTGGACCAGGCTGGCCTTGAACTCAGAGAACCGCCTGCCTCTGCCTCCTGACTGCTGGGACTAAAGGCATGTGCCACCACCCCAGTGGAGAGAAGCCAGTTCTTAGAGCTCAGTTGGAAGAGAAATAACAGTCTTTTAGGTGCCATAGATATGTATCCTGGGGTTTTTGAGTTTGTGAAAGAGCTGGGGCATGTTGGCAGTATATCCTTTGTAATGGTGTGCTTCTTTGATTTCTTGAAGAGACATAGGAAGAAGAGTCCGAAGACATAGTACAATGAGCTTCCTGTTCCATTGTCTCATCAGTCCATCTGATCTCATGGCTAATGTCACTTACAGGAACTGTTAACAGTTATGTTTATTTTTTCAAGGGCTGACCCCAGCCATTGGGTCTTTTAGTTCATCTTTCACCTTTTGTCATGTCCTCTCTTTTGAAATTTTGGTGATTCAGAGGATAGAGCTCTGGGTGTCTGGGGTGTGTATCAGATGAGATGGAACATGTTCAAAGTGGTATGGCTGTAGATTATTATATACATCTATCAAAGGGTCTAGGCTCCAAACATCTTCAGGGTCACCATGTGAGAGTGGAAGGCAGTCTTGAAGTTTTAAGTCACTGCTGGAAAAGAGACTACGCTACTGTTGTATCTGTAGATTTATGGAATACTGACAAGCCTCAGTAACTCAGTAAATTGTGCCTGCAGGAACCTGGTTGGTTTCTTTAGTTTTGTGTGGAAGAACACACACACACACCTCACCCAGAGGGCTGGGGACTGTAGTTTTACCCTTACTAATTTGTGAAATAGAAAAAGAGTCTCACGGGGCATGGCGGTGCATGCACTTGGAAGGTGGAGGCAGAGGCAGGCGGATCTTTGTGAGTTCAAGGCCAGCCTGTCTACAGAGTGAGTTCCAGGACAGCTGGGGCTACAGGGAGACCCTGTCTCGAAAAGACCAAAAAAAAAAAAGGAGTCTTTTGGGGCTGATGGAGAGATGGCTCAGTGGTTAAGAGCACTGAATGCTCTCGCAGAGGACCCGGGTTCAAATCCCAGAACCCACATGGCGGCTGAGAACTGTTTTAGGCTAGGTGTAGTGGTGCACACCTTTAATCCCAGCACTTGGTTAGCAGAGGCAGGCAAATCTGTGAGTTCAAGGCCAGCCTGGCTTACATAGCGAGCTCCAGGCCAGCTGGGAGTAAAGGGAGACCCTGTCTCAAAAAAGAAAGAAAGAAAGGAAAGAAGGAAGGAAAAGAAAGAAAGAAAGAAAGAAAGAAAGAAAGAAAAAGAAAGAAAGAAAGAGGCATTTTGGGGGCTAGAGAGATGGCTCAGTGGTTAAGAGCACTGACTGCTCTTGCAGAGGACCTGGATTTGATTCCCAGCACCCAAATGGCAGCTAAGAACCATCTTTAGAAGTTGGGTGTTGGTGGCACATGCCTTTAATACTAGCACTCAGGAGGCAGAGGCAGGCAGCTCTCTGTGAGTTCCAGGCCAGGTGAGTTCTAGGGGCTATAGGGAGACTAAGAAAAAAAAAAAAAAAGACTTAGACATTTTAAGCCAGAGGTGACAATAGGACCTTGGCAGGTGGTATTTTGTTTTTCTGCAGGATACTGTTAGTTTATGGTGAGATAGCATAGCTTTACTGCTTTACAGGCACCTTAGTTCCCATTTGTTTGTTTAGCAAACTATTCCAAGTGGCTGTTATGTGGTAGGTATTGTCTTGAGTGGTAGAGCTCCTGCAGAACTGTTTTCTTTTGTTGGTCCAACTGAGGAAATGTTCAGGAGAGTAGCTGAGAAGATTTTGAGCTGTGACTTGCATTGAGAGGAAGTTGCAAGCATCCACCCCTCTTTTATGAGTCTGTTTTTCTTTATCAGGCTGGGGGTTTTTTGAATAAAATTTCTTAAACAAAAACAACAACAAAAAGTACAGCTAATAGATTATTTGTAATAAAGACAATGAAGAATGCCTTTTCTAACCAGATAATCCTGTTTGGTTTAGACTCTTGCTGGCTGAGAGGAAAAACAACAACAACAAAACATTTGAACTGAATCCCTGTGATGAGAGTTCCTGGTTCTATTCTTCCCCAGGGAGTTAATCTGAAGCTCTTCTTCTTAGAGACCCAGGCACCTGTAGTACAGTACTTCCTTTACATAATGAGTTAGACTTTTTTCATTTCCCCTCCTTTTCTAGCAGTTAGGGAAAGTAATTTTAATTTGCTGTTCAAAAGTTCATCTTTAAAGGCTATAGGGGCTATTGGATGATTAGAGCTTCATTTCTGTCTTGTTACTCTTCCATATCGGTAACTATCTGATTCTTGTCTTTGTGTGAGCTCTCTTTGGATCCAGGCACAGAGGGGGTGGCCCTTTCGTTAGCATTGCCCTGGAAATGCCTATGACAGTTCTGGGATCTCTTTTATGTCTTGCCTCTGATAGATTTTGTCTTTTGTCCCCAGCATCAGACTATGGCATGAAACTGCCAATCCTGCGTTCCAACCCTGAGGACCAGATCCTGTATCAAACAGAGCGGTACAATGAGGAGACCTTTGGCTATGAAGTGCCCATTAAGGAGGAGGGGGACTATGTGCTGGTGTTGAAATTTGCTGAAGTCTACTTTGCACAGTCCCAGCAGAAGGTGAAGCACACTTGGGCCCCTGCTTGGCCAGTAGTATATTGTTTCTCTTGGACAGATCTCTGCTTTGAGGCTAGAACATGTTTAAGCCTCCTCAAAAGGGAGGAATAGGGAGCTTTGAAGAAAAGTTGGGTGCCTCCCACACACTGTGTCCCATTGCCCTTTAGCTCTACTTGTTTTGGAATTGGTGACAAAAAAACCCCAAAACTATCATAATCCTAGTTTTTGGCAACTAACTGGTCCTTTTTTTAAAAAATTATTTATTTTCTATGTGTATGAATGTACTGTCTGCATGTAGGTTTGTGCCCCTGTGTCATGCAATGCCGCGGAGGTCAGAAGAGGGTCTCGGATTCCCCTGGAACTGGAGTTCTCCTGGAATTGGAGTTTCAGACGGCTCTCGGCCGCCATGTGGGTGTTGGGGATCGAACCTAGGTCCTCTTCAAGAGCAGTCAGTGCTCCTAACTGCTAGGCCATCTCTCCAGCCCCCTAACTGGTCCTTTTAAGAACCTCTTAGTTACTTCTCCTTCCTTGATTTCTAGCACTTATTTTTAGCCTTATCATTTTCCTCTGTCCTTTGCTATAAATTTCCTCCTTTCCCTGCTGAACTTCTTGTTCCTTAAGGCCAATATGAAACCTTGGCAGTGAAAGAACGTGGTTTTGATTTGGCTTAGGTAAAGGACTCTAGCCACTTTGGAGTATTTCCAGACCCATAATTTTTATTTTATTTTATTTTTTTTCTTTTTTAAACTAGAAACCCAAGCAGGTGTATGATGTTCAATACTTTGAAGGGGTATGAAGCTGATGTTCTTGACATTATCTCCTTTTTTATCCTGGAAGGTATTTGATGTCCGATTAAATGGCCATGTCGTTGTGAAAGACTTGGATATCTTTGATCGTGTTGGACACAGCACGGCTCATGATGAAATCATCCCTATGAGCATCAGGAAAGGGAAGCTCAGTGTCCAGGGGGAGGTGTCCACCTTCACAGGAAAACTCTACATTGAGTTTGTTAAGGTAATATTCCTGCTGTGCCTCACATCTGAGGAAGGACCAGAGTTGCTATGTGGAGCTGACAGTTCTTTCCCATTTCCTAGGGGTACTATGACAATCCCAAAGTCTGTGCACTCTACATCTTGGCGGGGACAGTAGATGGTAAGTTGTGCTATTCACCTTCTGCTTTTTTACTTGTGCTGAAGGATGTGGTTGAGGAAGCCCTTGAGAAATAATTTAACTAATCATTATTTTGGAACTATTAAAATCAAATTATGGGGAATTCAGAGTCTGATGAGGACAAGGTTTCACATGGTTCTAATCACAAGCAGTGAAGTAGAGTCTTTGTGTCTTTGTGTTACCATTTTACCATTTAACCGTTTGTTCTCTGTAACAAATTCTTTTTTTTGGGGGGGGGTCTTTACGAGACAGGGTCTCCCTGTAGCCCCAGCTGTCCTGGAACTCACTCTGTAGACCAAGCTGGCCTTGAACTCAGAAAGATCCGCCTGCCTCTGCCTCCCGAGTGCTAGGATTAAAGGCTTGAGCCACCGCTTGGGGCACAAATATTCCCTATAAATTGGGATTCATAGTGGTTTTCTTGAGGTGTCTGACCATTTTTAGTCCTTTAGAATTACCTGAGTGTTGGTGAGACAGCTCGTTGGGTAAAGGCACTTGCTGCCAGGCCTAATAACCTGAGTTTTATTCCTGGGACCCACAAGGTGGAAGGAGAGAACTGACTCCCACAAGTTGTCCTCTGATCCCCGCACTGCCACTGTGGTGTGCACATGTATACATGTACATGCACACACACAGAATAAAGTATAATAGAATTATTTAAAACATATCCTTATTCCATTTTTTGACATGTTTATTCCATTGGAATCCTTTGAATTTTGGTAAGCATTGCTGAGACTAAAGTTCATCTATTAAGGCTCTTTGACCTTGGAGTAGGTCTTGGCTCAGGGTTTAGCTTATGGCTTCCAGCTTCTTGGGCTGAATGAATTCTGCAGAAAATCTCTCTACCTTTTCCCATCTTTATCTTGACTATACCGAGAGTTTCATCTTCTTGTCTTGATGTCTTCCCTCCCCTACTCAATGCTGCTATGTGACTTCTAGGAAGAGGATATATCATATCAAACAGTTCTGTGCTTGGGCTTCTTAGGAAGATCCAGGACACGGGTGTGGTGAGGCAGAGACAGCATAACTTTGTAGATCAGCTCTTTAGCTTCTGATTCAAAAGGAATGTGAGCTTGGGGAAAGGTGGAAGAGGGGTTAGGAAGGTTAGGTTTTAGGTGTCAGGTCTTTGATCCTAATCTAATCTTGGATCTCCTGGGGCTTTGAAGAAGTGAGACAAGCTGGGCGTGGTGGCATAAACCTTAATCCCTACACTGTGGTGGCAGAGGCTTAAGGATCTCTGTGAGTTCAAGGTCAGCCTGCTTTGCATATCTCGAGTTCTAGGCCAGGTGGGGCTACTGGGAGACCCTGTCTCAAAAAGATTAAAAAAAAAAAAGTGAGACAAGAAGGGGAAATAGCCTCCCCGTGGGTACAGCCCTTTATTACTTTCTTAGTTAAGTCTGAAGAGGACTAGACTAATGTTTGTAGTGCTCTGCTGTTCTTTGCTCCTTTCTGTGGACCCTGATTAGGTCACAGGAATCTATTTATTGTGGCTCATTCACTACTCTTTTTTTTTTTTTTTAATTCACTACTCTTAATGACCTCTCACTTTATTTTTTATTTATTTTTTTATGTGTATGAATGTACTGTCTGCATGTAGGTTTGTGCACCCTTGTAATGCCTCGGAGGTCAGAAGAGGGTGTCAGATTCCCCTGGAACTAGAGTTAAAGACAGTTCTCAGCTGCCATGTGGGTGCTGGGGATCGAACCCGGGTCCTCTGCAAGAGTAGTCGGTGCTCTTAACTGCTAGACCATCTCTCCAGCCCTAATGGCCTCATTTAAATGCTGTGGGTCTTAATTTACTTAATAGGTACTTTCTTTCTTCTATTAGATGTACCAAAGCTGCAGCCTCATCCAGGATTGGAGAAGAAAGAAGAGGAAGAAGAAGAAGAAGAATATGATGAGGGGTCTAATCTCAAAAGACAGACCAACAAGAACAGGGTGCAGTCAGGCCCCCGCACACCCAACCCCTATGCCTCGGACAACAGCAGCCTCATGTTTCCCATCCTGGTGGCCTTCGGAGTGTTCATTCCAACCCTCTTCTGCCTCTGCCGGTTGTGAGAACAAATATCCATCCTAAGCAGGATGGAGGGGAGTGGGAGAGAAACCAAACATGTTGCTTTTGGTTTCCATGTTTTTCATAGTGATTAGCAAGAAACAAAACACACACATACACACACACACAGAAACTGGACACATAAATAAAATGAGATAAAAAGAGGCAGAGTGAGTGGAGCGCTGCCCTCACCCACCACTGGTCCCAGACCTGCTTCAGTCCTGTTTTTCTCTTTGTGGTTGGCCCCCAGCTGTCCCTTTTCTGGGGTGCTTAGGTAAATGGATCCTTCCTCTTCAAGGATCCTTATTTGTATACCTAATGGCAAGGACTCTGAACTCAGAGTAGTCATGGTTCCTTTTTTAGGTTAGAAATTAACAGAAAATGTCATCTTACCTGAGAAGACCAGCACTGGGGATTGGGTGTGTTCTGAAGTTATGTTCAGATGAGCCTTCAGAAATCTGGTATTCAAAGAATGTGTGTGAAGGTGAACAGGCCAGATAGTAAAGACAAAAAGGAAGCATCAAAAATAGAAAAGTAAGCTTTGGCTTACTTGGAAGCCTTCCTAGATTAATCCATTGATGATTCCACATCAAGTATTTGTGATTTGTCATTCCTTATTTCCCTGACATGCCAGTTAGACGACTGTCTGGTATCCAAGACAATTAGTGTATGTCAGGTCCTCAAATTGCCGACAACTTGTTACCACAACAAATCATTTTGATTTCAGTGCCTCTTGGGGACTTGATTTTTTTCTTCGTTTTTCTCTTAATCTGGCTCATTTGGAATCTCTTCTCACTTCTCACCCTGGACCATCACACTGAGTCAAAAGGGGAGGGAGGCAGAGGATTGGCGTTCTCCTTGAGTGTCTTACCCTCTACCACCTCACCTTGTTGGTGCCTCCTTCCTTCCCTGGGTCTCTGAGCCAGCAGCCAGGAGGACCTGACCCAGCAGTTCTTTACTGGCCCCTTGGAAGGGTCTTGCTGCCAGGGAAACAGGGATGCTTTCCAGCCTGCAGCAACAGAACACTTGACCTTAAAAGTCTCTTCAGGTCTTTGGACTTGAAAAGGCTTATGTTAGCATAACTTAAGAGCAACCTCAGAGACTTGAGCCCTAAGTGACTGACCACTGTTTAGAATGCCTAGTGTCTGATGTTCATTTATCCCCATGTCCTCTGTCACAATTCAACAAGTTTCAGTTTATGCCTAGAGTTGCCCCAAAGAACTAGACTGGTTACACCAGCTGAGCCATTTTTCTTATTGATTTTAGTAGTATGCTCCACTACCCTTTAATTTCTCTGTCCAAGTAGCAGTCATATTCTTGATGGGACTGAAAAGGCTCCTAGTCAGCCATAGTGAGTCCTAGAAGCTCTGAGGTTAACATTAGCATCTAAGTGTCTATCTCAGATCCCAGTAAACATTTCTGTAGAGAATGAAGCTTCCCTGTTCCCCATCTTTCTGGATACCTTTTCATTTCTCTGTTAAGGCAACAGTGAGCAACAACCCAGCCAAGCTAAAAGGAGTTTTCTAGGTGGGAAGCAGCAGGATTAGCTTCACCTTGGGTTACAACAGTGTAGAATCTCAGGCCAGGGCCATATTTCTAGAACATGTTTACTTTTGAGTTTGCCTTATATATTTTAAAAGAGCTCCATATATTTAGTGTGACAAAGTAAGTAGCTCTTGGGCTCCTGTCCTGGCTTTGGCTCCTTAATAATTATTCTATGTTGGCATTTAGTCATTGGAGAATTGTAGCCCTTTATTTTCTCTGTGACTTGGGTTCAGTCTTAGGGTACTGAGTCAAGCAGCTGGATGGCTGTGGCCTGAGGTTGCGGTCAGAGGAGCATTTCTTGGAGTGCCCCCAAAGCTCCCCTGCTTTTAAAGGTTGAGGTACTGTAGCCTTGGTCTTGGGAACCACCTGCCTAGGGCAGAGGATGTCCTCACTAGTTAGGCTTCTGACAGTGGCTTTGGTTCCTGGTCTATCACAACTTCCAAAGCTGTGGGCCACTGTCAACAGATTAAACAAGATGACGGAGGACTACCTGCCTCTGTTTTGCCTTGTTTGTTTGCCAGGGTCTCTGAGGAAGGAGGGGTCCTGCCTCCTCACCTCAGCTCGTCCCTTTGATGACTCAGAGTCTCAGAAGGAAACCCTGACTCCTGGGGCTACTTCCTAATGGTACTGTAAGCCAAGCAGTTCTGCTTCTGCCTCTGTTTCCAAGCCCACCCCTTCCCGCAGGGATAGGGATGGGTGCTTTCCTCTTGGTTATATCCAAACGGAAGGAACATCTTTTTGTAGCTAACAAAAACTAAAAGGGAAATGAGGAAACAGAAGGGAAGGAATATGGTGGGGGCTGGGGTAGATTCCCCTGGAGCCAAACCTACCCAGCTAACAAGAGCTGCTTAGGGCTGGCAATAGCCAGCTTGTGATGCTGAACTTGAAAGCTTTTTTTTTTTCTCCTGAGATAATGTAGGTACATGAAGTTTAGGTAAAAGGGGTGGGATGGGGCACACTTTTTTTATTTTTATATTGTGTGTCAAGAATTATTCTTCATATTTTGCTTTTTGCACTGTTTGTTCCCTTATCTGTGTTTTAAGCTAGTACAGGGACTCAGAGGCTGCACTAGAGGGAGTCTGCTTGGGATTGTGAGTTGTGAGTGGTGCCAGTTAGGGACTTGGAAAAGAGACCTCACTTTTCTGTTTGATCTATGCTCTGACCCCAAAGTTTTAGGGACCACTGATTCCAGCTGGCAGAGATAAGACAGCGAAGCTCTTTTTGCTAGAAGTGTTGTTCTGTTAAAGTTTCTGGGAGGAATAAGCAAAGACATCTTCAGGGCTGAGTCTGCAGGTCCAGCCTGGTTTGGGTCAGGAGCCAGGTGGTCTCTTAACTGGAATGGTTTGGGTGTTACTCAAATCATGGTAGGAATCAATTTGTGGGATCCATGTCTCCTAAACCAAATCCATTGTTCTGGAAAGTCTCTACTCCTAGGAAAGAACTGCTCAGTGGATACTCAGAGTTCTAATGATTTAAAAAGATAGTCTTCAACTACCAGTGGTATCAAAGGAGCCACCTGTTGTTTGAGGGTGTGACCTTGTGCTAACTAGGAGATCCTGAGTTTTGATGGGATGGAGAGAACTTGAGTTGTGTTTTATTTCCCCCATTCTATGCCTGGAAACAGTTTGATCCAGTTTTAGAGCTGTGGTTTGACTTATTTTTCTGAGAAGCTTCTGTTTTAAGGAATTTCTCTTCCTTTTTGTCCTGTCTCTAGCTTCTCCTAGGAAGGCCTGGCTTCCAGAGTCTCAGCTGAGAACCTGAGAGAACAGCAGCAGTGTTTTCCTTGTCCTAGTGCTTAGCTCCCTTTCCCTATAAACTGGTTCACCTCGAGAAGTCCAGGGAAAGAATCAACAGGTTCTCCACCCTCCCTGGGAACTGGGGAAGGACCCATCCCGGTCAGCACAGTGCCTTTTCCTCTCCTGCTCTGAATCAGGGTGGACATTCCCTCTAGATTCAGGTCTGGGCAGGGGTCTTACAGTCCCTGCTGTGGGACTGTTTCCTTATTCCTCCCCTCTTCTTGCTGGCCTACTCTGACATAATTCAAGTGTCTTCTTGCCTTGAGGAACCTTCATGGAATTGTGGCAACTACATGTAACACTGTCCTCCATGGCTCTAAAAGGACCTAGGAGAGCAGGTGAGCTTTCCCAAGTGAGAGACTTACAGAGCCTTCTGCTATTAAAAGACAGAGCTAGGAGAAGTGTCTTTGGGCCTCCTACTGTGGCCTCTGGAAAAAGAAGACCGGGATAAGAGTAAAAGTACACAGAAGCAGAGCCACAAACACGTGGGGATCTGCTCAGAAGAAATCTGCCTCATCTAGGGAAAGATAAAATTATGGATCAAAGAGCTCTAAGAAAATTGCAGAGAAGCCTTATGTTCAATCAAAACAGAACAGTTTTCTCTTCCAGTTGAAACTAGAACTCTGTGGATTTTTACTTCTACTAGAGCAAGATGGCTAGATTTCCTCATGATGGTAGAAGCCAGCTTGGCATCAATGGTCAGCTGCCCAATGAGGGCTGGTTTCTTTGCACATGTGTGGCTTGCTGCCGATCTGGTTTGTCCCCAGCTGTTTTTGTCTCACTTTCTTTGGGTAGCCAAATCATCTTGATAAGAGCAGATGATTTGAAGACTGGCTGGGTTGGCAGGAAAAGAACAGGATAGATCTCTTGGGATGGGTTCCTCTCAGGAGTATAAAAACAAGGAGCCAGGATTGTGTTGGCAGCCAGGAAAACAGTGCCTGTTCAAGTTGGCAGAGAGGGCCTTGGCATGCTTGCATCTAGGCAGCCTTGTGCGGTGGGAGCACATAGCATTGGGAAAAGCAGAACTCCATTCTCACCTCTATTTTGAGCTTTAGTGCTTTATCTTCAAGTATGAAGAACAATAACAACAAAACTGAAGTACGCTTTCTGTCCTTTCAAAGGACAACTGTTGGGAAAAGAGAGTGAAGTGCCAGGTGGGAGGGGACACTTGAGAAGGAGAGATGTCGTGGCAAAACCTGGGAAGAGACATTCTTGACTTTTCTCCTGGAATGCCATGATCCAGGGAATGAAAAGAAATTTGACCCTGGATTAGTTCCCTCCTTGGATTTAAGGGAATTTACATATCCCCCAGGTTCCCTCAGGCTAGGACCAATTGTCTATTCTGAGCTCGAGGCAGCCTCTTCAACCACTGTTGGCCAAACCTGGCTTGCCAGGAAACCAACCCCATCCATCTAAATTGAGCCTGGCTGCATTGTATGGTACCAAGTATTGGCAAAAGTGTCAAGTTGTTAGTAGACTTATAGCTCCTACTGTGTCCCATCTACCTGCAGAGGCCAAACTGACTGTCTATGGCCACAACATGCATTTAAAGCAGCACAGCAAGATGTACTTGAGGGGCTTTGAACCTGGCTGGCCAGGGAAGCAGTAGGGGTGGATAGAGCTGTCATTCCTTCTGGGCTGTCTCCATCTGTCCCTACCCCTTCCATGCCCCACCCTTCTCCCACCGAAACGTAAAAAATCAGGATGTTTTTCACTGTCCATTGCTTTGTGTTTTAATAAACAATTTGCAGTGATACCCTGTGTTGAGATTGAATTTTAACTGCAAAGAGGGGTTAATAGACTAGGTGTGGTACACACTTGTAATCCCAGATTTGGGAGGTAGAGATAGGAGAAATAGGAGTTTGAGGCTAGGCTGGGCTGGGCTCAATGAGATCTTGTCTCAAAACACACACACACACACACACAAAGGCCAGTAAGATTGATGCCTGAATTGTCCAAGGAGAGAACTGACTTCCGAAGGTTGTTCTCTGACCATACATATGCTGTAGCACATGCCCCTCCTCTCAATAAATAATAATAATAGGTAGGCTTTGTGGTACATGCCTTTAATCCCAGCACTCGGGAGGCAGAGGCAGGTGGATCTCTGAGTTCAAGGCCATCCTGGTGGTCTACAGAGAGTTCCAGGACAGCTGGGGCTACAGGAAGACCCTGTCTCAAAAATACTACTACTAATAATAAACCCTGGCCTGGCTATCTCAAACATCAGTGTATTCAAGGAAAAGTTAAATTTTTGTTTTGTTCCCACTTGGACTAGAATACCAGCCCTGACTACTGCTCCAAAGGCATACCAGGTATATAGCTCTCTCTCCATAGAGAGTTTTTCTTGCTTTCCCCTTCTCTGGTATGTTGTCAGTGTTGAAATTGGAATCAGAAAGTCAGAATGCAGGAAAGATTTTTTTTCTCTCCCTAAGATTTATCAACCATTTTTTTTTCTTATTACAATGTTGTTTTATTGTGTGAGCATATAGCAGATGAAAACAATTTTAAGGAGTGGATTCTCTTATCACGTGGGCTGCAGATTCTTTTTGTTTTTTTGTTTTTTGTCTTTTCGAGACAGGGTCTCCCTTTAGCCCCAGCTGTCCTGGAACTCACTCTGTAGACCAGGCTGACCTTGAACTCACAGAGATCCTCCTGCCTCCACCTCCCAAGTGCTAGGATTAAAGGCGTGCGCCACCACACCCAGCTTTTTTTTTTTTTTTTAATGTATATGAGTGTACTGTCTGCATGTAGGTTGGTGCACCATGTCTTGCAATGCCAAGGAGGTCAGAAGAGGGCGTCGGATTTCCCTGGAACTGGAGTTAAAGATGGTTCTTAGCCGCCATGTGGGTGCTGAGAATTGAACCTGGGTCCTCTGCAAGAGCAGTCGGCGCTCTTAACCACTGAGCCATCTCTCCAGCCCCATCAACCATATTTTATAGCTGTAGTCCAAGAAGCCCAAAATTTCAGTAACTTGAACCAGGCTGGTTAGTAAGTGGTCAAACCAGGTTTAGATGCAGTGTTATTTGCCATCAATACTCATGCACTTTCTAAGGCTATACTAATTAATAGCTGTTCTCTAATGAGCTCTTGAAATGGGCTGGGCACAATGCCAACCATATTACAGATGTTATCTTTGTTTAATCTTCTGTACCTAGTTAGTGTGCCCCTTTAAGAAGTGTAGTGACTGGCCCAAGGCCACACAGCCAAAGGCAGAGCTAGAATTTTAAACCAGATCTCTTGATCTTTATTCTCTTCCATTTCCCCAGGATGCTGTGACATGGTTCCAGAACCTACCTGCTATGTTTCTCCAAGTAGGAATGGAGCTTCTGGTTTTGCCTCCTAGGTTAACCTTTCAAGGGCAGAATTCAGTACTTAGCTTCAATAATGAAGCCAGTGTGGATGGAGTGTGTTCTGGGACTCAACAAGCCTCAGGGTCCACGGAGACTCTGATTGAGCCCACCCAGAGCCAGAGTTCTAATTCAGATGTAGCTGTTACTATTTAAGTAGCATGGCAGGAATGAGTTGCCAAATGGGGACGAGACCTGAAGAAGCCCTGCTCTAGGGACTTGCAGGGAGGGAAGTTGTCTGACAGAAGATCTTGGGCCAAGTGCCGCTGTTGGGTTGGACCACTCTGTGGGTTTAGATCTTAATCTTATTAAGGAAATCAGGCTCCCGGTTGGCTGGAGCCAGAATTTCAGACCTTCCTCCATACTTAACACCTCCTGCCCCCATCCCATCCTCCATGGAGGAAGAGAGATGAGATTTTCCAACACTTACTGGAAAGCTTACTGTAACAGTGGTGGAGGGGGTCAAGGCAAAAGGGGGTGGAGCATAGAGGCTGTGGAGCTGGCAAGACAGTTTTGTTTGTTTATAGCCTCTTAACAGTAGTAAAAATAAGTAGCTTTTACAAGCCTGTACTACATTGCTGGCCTGGGCTTCCTTACTCAAGATTTGGCCCTATCTCGTTTCCTCCCAGCACCAACTTTGATTTCGGTCCCTGTTACAGCTCCATGGCTTCCCTCTGCCCAGCATACCTATGGAGAAGGGCTGCTTGTGAATATTGCCACAGTGGCCATTCACTGGACACTCTGGCACCAGCATAGTTCTTGTTACTGTTATGCATTTTCTCTTCACAACTGTAGGAAAGTTAGTGACTAGCCTGACTTAGAGGAATCAGGTTCAGAAAGGAATGACCTGCCCAAATTTCCATAGCTGGTAACTGACAGAATCCAAGGACTGGAATCTGGCCCTATCTGACCCTAGGATATGTACTTTTTTTTTTTTTTTATGTGTATGAGTGTACTGTCTGCATGTAGGTTGGTGCACCCATGTCATGCAATGCTGTGGAGGTCAGAAGAGGGCGTAGGATTCTCCTGGAACTGGAGTTAAAGATGGTTCTTAACTGCCATGTGGGTGCTGGGAATCAAACCCGGGTCCTCTGCAAGAACAGTCAGTGCTAACTGCTGAGCCATCTCTCCAGCCCCAGGATATGTACTTCTAATTTTTTAAAAAATTTTCATTTTTATGTGTATGAATGTTTTGCTAGCATATGTGTTCCCATGTCATGGTCTGCCCATGGGGGCCAGAAGAAGGCATTGGATTCCCTGGAACTGGAGTTATAGACAGTTGTTAGCTGCCATGTGGGTGCTGGGAACCAAACCTAGGTCCTCTGCAAGAGCAGACAGTGTTTTTAACCTCTGAGCCCTCTCTCCAGCCCCCTGTACTAAAAACCTTGAGACAAGGTTTCACTGTAGTTTAGGCTGGTTTGAACTTGGAATCCTCCTTCCTTCACCTCCCAAGTGCTGGGTTAGAGGCGTGTAATATCATGCTCCGCCCCAAATCTGTACTTTGAGTGCTAAGAAAAAGGTGCTGGACCACCTGAGTCTGATCCTTGGGACCCACATGATAAAAGGAGAGAACCAACTCAGTGGTCTTCTGACCTCCACATGTGCACCATGGGATATACATCTCATACTACATACACATGCACAATAAATAAAGTAATTTTAAAACATAAAGGAACTTAGGAAGTTTCGGTGTAGAATAGAGAACTGAAGAAGCTAGTTGGGTTATATTGTTTTCTGTTTTTGAGACTCTAGACCAGGGTGGCCTGGGACTTATCGTGTAACCATGGCTAGCCTCAAACTCAGGAATTGTGCCTCAGCCTCCTGAGCATAGGGAAATAGATTTTTTTTTTTTTTTTTTTTT
>VZQC01002907.1:4385992-4460723 GCA_009823505.1 Rhizomys pruinosus
TCCAGGTCTGATATTCTTTGTTCTGCTTCCTCCATTCTGCTTCTGAGGCTTTTTTCATTCCTTTCCTCTTGAATGGATGAGTGTTTGATTTCCTTTTTCATTTCCTCTTCTGATTTCTTTAGTGTTTCTATTTCTTTTTGGAGCTTCTCGATCTCTTTTTGTAGCTCTTTTGTTCGCTGGTTGGTTTCTTTTTCTTTTTCAGCATGGGATCTTTTCAGTGTTTCTACTTCCTTCCGGAGCTTGTCATTCTCTCTCTCTCTGTCCTTCTTGAGTTCCTCATTCTCTTTTCTTAGTTCTTTAATTTGTTCTTTATGATCTTGTAGTTCTTTAAGTATGTTTTCAATTGTGTTTCTGATGTCTGTGTCCTGGGGCATCCCCAGAGGGATCCCACTGCAGGAGTCTTCCATAGGGTTGGTAAAGCTTGGCGTGGGATTATCCTGCCCCTTTCCAGTATAGTCTCTTCTTCGTGATCCTGGCATATGGGCTTCTCCTTGCCTGTATTCCAATGGGCGTCCTAAATGCCTCTTCACTGTGTTGAAGGCTTGCTTGCTTGCCTGCTTCAGATGCTTCTTCCTAATCTCAGTTGGCGGGGGGGGGGGTGCTGGGGGCAGCCACAAAGGCCAATCAAACCAAAGACAGCAGGACCAAAGGATCAACAATCAGCTGGCCGAGGCACCCAGTTCCTACCTGTCTCCCCCTCTTCCTTCTGCTGGGCTCAGGAGATCTCCCATCTTTTTTATATAACCCAGGAATACCTACCCAGGGGTGGCACTGCCCATAGCAGGCTGGGCACTCCACGTCTATCAAGACAAAACAGCTTGGCACAGCCACAGCCACAGGGCAATCTGATCTGGGAAATTCCTCAATTGAGACTCCCTCTTCCCAGGTGACTCTTGGTTCTGTCAGGCTGACAATAAAACTCACCTGAAAACATGCACACACAGTCTACAAGCCACCCATGACCATATGTTCATGGCAGAAATAGCTCTAAATAGTGAAAAGAGTGACTATCACTTTAGCTCCTTCTAATACAGTTTTTGCAAAAAATCAAGGTTAACTATTTATTTATTTATTGGTATTTTAAAATTTTTTTTTAATTTTTATTTATTTCTGTATGTGTATCAATGTACTGTCTGCATGTAGGTCTGTGCACCTGTGTTGTGCAATGCCACGGAGGTCAGAAGAGGGTGTTGGATTCCCCTGGAACTGGAGTTCTCCTGGAATTGGAGTTTCAGATGGTTCTAGGCCGCCACGCGGGCGCTGGGGACCGAACCCTGGCCCTCTGCAAGAGCGGCTGGCACTCTCAACTGCTAGGCCATCTCTCCAGCCCCTATTTATTGGTATTTTTTAATAATTTTTTAAAATTTTATTTATTTTCTATGTGTATGAATGTACTGTCTGCATGTAGGTCTGTGCACCTGTGTTGTGCAATGCTGCAGAGGTCAGAAGAGGGCGTTGGATTCCCCTGGAACTGGAGTTCTCCTGGAATTGGAGTTACAGACGGTTCTCAGCCGCCATGTGGGTGCTGGGGATCGAACCCGGGTCCTCTGCAAGAGCAGTCAGTTGGCACTCTTAATGGCTATGCTATCTTTCCAGCCCCTATTTATTGGTATTTTTCAGACAGGGTCTCCCTGTAGCCCCAGCTGTAGGAAGATCCAGTTTGAATTGGGGGCTAGTTCTCAGCTCACACACCTCAGGGCACATAGTGGCTGAGAGTCTGACCCAAGGAGGAGCAAACAACATGGCCTAGCTCGGTGATGCTAGGTGGGGCAATGGTGTGCAGTGTTGCCTATGATTGGCTCTGAGAACTGACGTCATTTGGTTCATAAAAGCAGGCTGTAGCAGCCCAGCACTCAGGAGGTAGAGGTAGGTGGATCTCTGTGAGTTCAAGGCCAGCCTGGTCTACAGAGTGAGCTCCAGGACAGCTGGTACTAAAAGGGAGACCCTGCCTCAAAAATATCAAGAAAAGGAAAAAACCAAAAAAGAAAAAATTTAAGGTGGATCTCTGTGAGTTCAAGGCCCGCCTGGTCTACATAGTGAGCTCCAGGCCAGCTGGGACTAAAGGGAAACCCTGACTAAAAAAGACAACAAAAAAACAGACTGTAGCAAGGAGGAAATTTGAATTTCCCAGTAACATCACGGAATTCCCGGTTGTGATTTTATTAATTATTGCGAGCATACAGGCCAAGGCAGGCCTGTATTTCGTTTGGGTGGCCAGTGGGTTGGAAAGAGGTCCCCATGCAGACCACCGATCTGGGTAGCTGGTGTTGTAAGTGGACATAGGCTGAAGATAGACCAACAGCCATCAGCCTGGAAATTCCTCTCCAGGGTTCACCAGTCTCTGGGCAGGTGGGAAGTCATGGCCAAGAGTAGAACACTCTTGTGCCTCATGGGTCTAGGCTAAGGGCCTGAGTTGGAAGTACCACCCAGGTTGGGCTATAGGAAGTAGCCAGCTAGTCTCTGAGCTGAGAAGTCAGCTTCCTACAGCAGCTGCTGGCAGGTGCTGTGTCCCCCTTCCCTTAGCAGGACCGAGTGGTCCCTGTTCAGAACAAAAAGAAAGCTTCCTACACCAGCTGTCCTAGAACTCACTATGTAGACCAGGCTCGCCTTGAACTCACAGAGATCCGCCTGCCTCTCCCTCCCAAGTGCTGGGATTAAAGACGTGCGCCACCATGTCCGGCAAGGTTAACATTTTATTTCATTTTATTTTATTTTATTGTTTTATTTTATTTTATTGTGTGTGTATGTGTGTGTGTGTGTGTGTGTGTATTATCTGCATGTAGGTTGGTGCACCCTTGTCGTGCAATGTCATGGAGGTCAGGAGAGGGTGTGGGATTCCCCTGGAACTGGAACTAAAGATGGTTCTCAGCTGCCATGTGGGTGCTGGGGATCGAACCTGGGTCCTCTGCAAGAGCAGTCGGCGCTCTTAACTGCTAGGGCATCTCTCCAGTCCCAAAGAAATGTACTTTTAAAATGTTAACCTTGGGGAATCCCACACCCTCTTCTGACCTCCATGGCACTGCATGACATGGGCGCACAAACCTACATGCAGACAGTATATTCATACACATAAAAATAAATAAAAAAAATTTTTTTTAAGTACATTTATTTATTTGTTCATTCATTCATTCATTCATTCATTCATTCAGTGGGTGCACATGCCATGGTACGCGAATGGAGGTCAAAGGACAACTTGTGGGAGTTGATTCTCTCCTACCCTGTGATTTCTGGCAATCAAATTTGAATGAATATTTGAGCTTGGCTACAAGTGGCTTTACCCACTGAGCCATCCATCTTGCTGGCCCTAAGGTTAACATTTTTTAAATATTTACAGATTTGCGTGGTGGCGCACGCCTTTAATCCTAGCACTTGGGAGGCAGAGGTAGGCGGATCTCTGTGAGTTCAAGGCCAGCCTGGTCAACAGAATGAGTTCCAAGACAGCCAGAGTTCCAGGGAGACAAAAAAAAAAAAATTACTAATTTATTGGTGTCTGTGTGAATGTATGTATTTGGGGGGTGTGAGTGCCTGTACATATATACACAGAAGCCAAAAGAGAGTATAGAATATCTTATCACTCTCTACCTATTCCCTGGAGGCAGGATCTCTCACTGAGCCTGAGGCTCAAGTTTTCTTGGCTAGGCCAAAAGCCAGGAAGCCCTAGAGATCCAGAAGCTGCCCAGGTCGTTACATGGGTACTGAGATCCAAACTCTGGTCGGTATGATTGTGTAGCAAGTGCTTTTAGCTGCTGAGCAGTCTCTCCAGCCTTGAAGGTTAACACATTTTTAATATTTATTATTTATTTACTTACTTTTGGTCTTTTTGAGACAGGGTCTCCATTTAGTCCCAGCTGGCCTGGAACTTGCTATGTAGACCAGGGTGTCCTTGAACTCAGAGAGATCCACCTGAGTACTAGGAATAAAGGTGTGCACTACCACCCCTTGATGTTTTTTATGTGTATGAGTGTACTGCCTGCATGCATGTGAGTGTGCCCATGTCGTGCAATGTCTCGGAGGTCAGAAGAGGGCATTGGATTTCCCTGGAAGTGGAGTCAAGGATGGTTCTTGGCCACCATGTAGGTGCTGGGAATTGAACCCTGGTCCTCTGCAAGAAGAGTCAGTGCTCTTTTTTTTTTTAAATTTTTTAAAATTAATTTTATTTATTTCTATATGGGTATGAATGTACTGTCTGCATGCAAGTTTGTGCACCTGTGTTGTGCAATGCCTCGGAGGTCAGAAGAGGGTGTTGGATTCCTCTGGAACTGGAGTTCTCCTGGAATTGGAGTTTCAGACGGTTCTTGGCCACCATGTGGGTGCTGGGGATCGAACCTGGGTCCTCTGTAAGAGTGGTCAGCGCTCTTAACTGCTAGGCCATCTCTCCAGCCCCAGGAGTCAGTGTTCTTAACTGCTGAGTCATATCTCCAGCCCCCAAGGTTAACATTTTAATGTATCTCTAGACCTCTCCCTTTACAGTTGTAAAGACATATCCTCATATTCATATATTTTTATTTTATTTATTTTTTGGTCTTTTTGATTTTTTTTTTTTTTTTTTTTTTTTTTTGAGACAGGGTCTCCCTTTAGTCCCAGCTGGCCTGGAGCTTGCTATGTAGACCAAGCTGGCCTTGAACTCACAGAAATCTGCCTTCCTCTGCCTCTTGAGTGCTCACCTTTAATCCAAGTTCTGCAGAGGCTGGCAGAACTCTGTGAGTTCAAGGGGCAGCCTGGTCTACATAAGCGAGTTCCAGGCCACCAGCTGAGGCTGTAGAGAGACTCTCTCAAAAAGACAAAATAAATAAATAAATAAGGAAGGAACAAAGAAATGAAGGAAGGACTAGGATTATGTACCTTTTCTCCCACTTAAAGATGTTTGTACCCTGTCTCGAAAAGACCAAAAAAAAAAAGGATGTTTGATACTAGTACATATAGATCAAGCACATTCCTTTAAACAGTTATATGATTATCAGTGTTATAAATGGTTCTGCAATAAGCATCTCTGTGCATACATAGAGGCTAAATTCTTGGATGTAGAGTTGAAGATGGAGTTAACACATTTGTCCTAGTCCTTAGAAAGAAAAAAAGCCAGGCTCTGGATAATTGTAGTCTTGATGCTGAGAAGAAATGTTGGGTGAGTGTGTTTTTGGGAAATGACTGTATGTTAAACCATCTTCTTGGCCATCAAAATCAAATAGCATATTAAAATTCTGGAAAATGTTCAGTAACCACTCACTGTTGAGTGTTTCAAAAAAGTTGTTGCAAAAGTAAAGACTTTTAATATTTTTTCAACATTAAAATCTCTGTGAACAGCTTGGTAAGTGCCACTGCATGCTAATCTCTCAAGGCAAAATGACATCTGGACAATAACCTGGCAGCTGGGGTTGGATTAGGTGTGGCCTTTGTCCAGGAGCAATGTGAGACCTTAACAGCCTCTCCCAAACCCTTTGTGTCCGGGGAGATGGTTCCAATAAAGCCTGGTGCAAGTTATGTTTTAAGACTGACCATTGGCAGAAGACTGGGATTTCACACTGGCCAAAATTTGGCTGCAAGGTGACACTGGATTAAGCAGATACTTTGCATCTGTCAACAAATAAGAGTATATTAAGAACTCTGGCTGGGAGTGGCAGCACCTTTAATCTCAGCACTCAGGAGGCAGAGGCAGGCAGATCTCTGGGAGTTCAAGGCCAGCCTGGTCTACAAAGTGAGTTCCAGGACAGCTGGGAGCTACAGGGAGACCCTGTCTCAAAATGACAAAACACACACACACACACACACACACACAATTACTTAATAATAAAAAAAGAACCCTGAGGAAGCCAGTTGTCATGGCACACTGCCTTTAACCCCAGCACTTAAAAGGCAGAAGTCGGAGAATATATGTAGTTCAGGACCAGACCAGCTTGGTCTACATAGCTAGTTCCAAGAGAGCCAGGCCTGTATAGTGAATCAGTCTCTCTGTCTCTCTCTGTCTCCCTCTTTCTTTTTCTCTCTCTCCTTCTTACATACACATACACACATGTAATGCATGCACACGCAAAAGAATCCTGAGGAAGCCGGGCGTGGTGGTGCACACCTTTAATCCTAGCACTTGGGAGGCAGAGGCAGGCGAATCTTTGTTAGTTCAAGGCCAGCCTAGTCTACAGAGTGAGTTCCAGGACAGCTGGGGCTACAGAGAGACCCTGTCTCAAAAAGACCAAGAAAAAAAAAAAAATCCTGAGGAAGTAGAGAGCTGGGTCAGTGGGTAAAGGCAATGTGCAGGTTTGTAGACCTGAATTCAATTTCTAGAACCTATGTCAAGGTGGAAGGAGAGAACTGACTCTACAAAGTTGACCTCTGACCTCTACATCTAGCACTTGGAGAATAAGAGCACAGCTTTTCCCCAGCCTGTCCCTCTACTTGGTGAAATCAAGTCACCTTGAAACATTTGACTCTTCAAACCAAGTCAGAGCAAACCACTCCTATGTTCTGTTACCTTTGCTATGCCTCTAACAGCAGTCAGCAGAGTGACTTTGCTTCTGACCCTTACCCATCTCTCAGGAAAGTTCCCTGCAGAGTGGGAGCTTCTCCATGGAGGGTGGGGACAATATGGGTCAGACTTCTGCTCATTCAGTTATTTTTGAGCATTTACCTGTTGGGCATTTGGTAAATTGTTGGGAATACTGTGGCAAACAAGACAGATCCAATTACTGCCCTCATGGTTTTCTTTCCTGTAGCCTGCCTAATCCAATGTTTGTCCAAACTCAGGCACAGGAGGGACTTAGGAATGTCAATCTAATTGGAAAGTTTGTCTTGAAGCTGGCCTTTGCATAGCAAGCACTGCATTATTATTATTATTATTTTATGTATTTTTTGTGTTTTTGAGACAGGTTCTCCCTTTAGTCCCAGCTGGCTTGGAGCTCACTCTGTAAACCAGGCTGGCCTTGAACTCACAGTGATCCGCCTGCCTCTGCCTCCCCAGTGCTGAGATTAAAGACATGTGCCACCACGCCCTGCAATTTATTTTCTAAATTTTTTTTTAATTTTTTAAAAAAAAATTTATTTTATTTATTTATGTGTATGAATGTACTGTTTGCGTGTAGGTTTGTGCACCCGTGTCGTGCAATGCCGCGGAGGTCAGAAGAGGGTCTCGGATTCCCCTGGAACTGGAGTTCTCCTGGAATTGGTGTTACAGACGGTTCTCAGCCGTCATGTGGTGCTGGGGATCGAACCCGGGTCCTCTGCAAGAGCGGTCAGCGCTCTTAACTGCTAGGCCATCTCTCCAGCCCCGCAATTTATTTTCTATGCTAATACTATTAATAACATTTTCTCAAGGTGGCTTGTCCAGCCACCTTTTATATGACAAATTCATTTGACTAAAAAAAGTACTAATCGCGCCGGGCGTGGTGGCGCACGCCTTTAATCCTATTACTTGGGAGGCAGAGGCAGGCGAATCTTTGTGAGTTCAAGGCCAGCCTGGTCTATAGAGGGAGTTCCAGGACAGCTGGGGCTANCACAGAGATACATGCACAGCCATGTTTACTGCAGCTCTCTTCACAATATTGAAGAGTTGGAACCAATCTAAGTGCCACGTCAGTAGAGAATGGGGATCTATGCAGTGGTAAAGAAAGATGAATCATGGCTGAGCGTGGTGGCACACGCCTTTAATCCTAGCACTTGGGAGGCAGAGGCAGGCTGATCTTTGTGAGTTCAAGGCCAGCCTGGTCTACAGAGTGAGTTCCAGGACAGATGGGACTACAGGGAGACACTGTCTCGAAAAAACAAAACAAAACAAAACAAAAAGTACTTATCTATTTTTTTATTCTTCTGGTCTTTTTGATTTTTTTTTTTCTTCTGGTCTTTTTGAGACAGGGTCTACCTGTATCCCCAGCTGCTCTGGAACTCGCTAGGTAGACTAGGCTGGCCTGGCTTTCACATAGCACCGCCTGCTTCTGTCTCCCGAGTGTTGTGATTAAAGGCGTGTGCTAGCATGCCCAGTCATTTATTTTCTTTTTTATTTTCTTTATTCTGTATGTGCATGAATGTATGTCTGCATGTAGGTTTGTGCACCCGTGTCGTGCAATGCCGCGGAGGTCAGAAGAGGGCGTCGGATACCCCTGGAACCGGAGTTAAAGACGGTTCTCAGCCGCCATGTGGGTGCTGGGGATCGAACCTGGGTCCTCTGCAAGAGGAGTCGGCGCTCTTAACGGCTAGGTCATCTCTCCAGCCCTTAATTTATTTTCTAAGGGTACAGTTTATCTATCTATCTATCTATCTATCTATCTATCTATCTATCTATCAATCATCTATCAATCATCTATCTATCATCTATTTATTATTATTATTATTATTATTATTATTTATTTTTTGGTCTTTTAGACTAGCCCCAGCTGTCCTGGAACTCACTGTGTAGATCAGGCTGGCCTTGAACTCACAGAGATCCGCCTGCCTCTGTCTCCCAAGTGCTAGGATTAAAGGCGTGCGCCACCACGCCCGGCTTTTTTTTTAAATTTTTTCTAAGGGTACAGTTTAAATATGTCTTTGGTGACCACCGAGTTCTGATGAGTGTGGGAGTCCTAAGGTCCCAGCCAGCCCTGGGCTCTCACCTGGGTGTACCAAGTTTGGCCTCTATATGAGCTCCCGCTGGTCCCGCCCCTGTCCCGCCCGCAGGTGCCCTGGTCCCGCCCTCACTCTCCATAGTTACGGCACTGTGGAGGTGGCGGCCATCTTGGCGCTGGAGCTATGAACGGGTCGAACCCGAAGGCTGCGACCGCGGGGTCGGCGTCTGGGCCTGGGGGGCTGGTGGCCGGCAAGGAGGAGAAGAAGAAGGCGGGCGGCGGCGTCCTGAACCGGCTCAAGGCGCGGCGGCAGGCCCCCCACCACCCCGCCGACGACGGCCTGGGGGCAGCGGTCACGGAGCAGGAGCTGCTGGCGCTGGACACTATCCGTCCGGAGCACGTCCTCCGCCTCAACCGGGTGACTGAGAGTGAGTGCGGGGGCCGCGCCCTCCCTTCGCGCTGGGCCCGGAGTCGGCGGGCTGGGGCGCCAGAGTCCGCTTGGGCCCGTTCGGCCGGCCAGGCCGCGCTGCCTTGGGCTCTTGAGCCGGCGCCGCCCCGCCCCAGACCCGGCGGGTGAGGGCTTCTTCCTGAGCCCGACCTCTCCCGGGCCTCGGCCGACCCAGCTGGACCTGAAGAACAGAACCCGGTTGAGTTGAGCTGGCCAGGGCTGGGTTCCCTTCGGTCCCGAACCCCCACCCCGCCGGTAGTGAATTCCCGCCCAGCTTCCACTGCCCTCTACCAGGCCGGGACTCAGTCTTTCCTTGGCCCAGGCCCTCGATCTCGCCTCCCTGATACCGCCCTGCTTTGGCCCCCCACCTCCAGGCTGGAGAGCCAAGCACTGCCCCTTTGTGTACAGGTAGGCTTGTGCTTCTTCAAAACACATGGCTCTAGCATTTTTGTTCAAATCTAAAAAAGTGCTCCAGGAAAAGTTAAAAAGTTTGAGTGTATGTACTGACAGGTGAATCTTGCCCTCACATTTTTACTTAGTGAATTAAAAAAAAAAAAAGAGTTGTCAGGTTTTCAGAAATGTGATTTTTGCATAGAAGGCAGCTGTTCCGTCTTTTCAGCAGTACAAGGGAGGATGGGAAGAAATGAATTGTCCACACCTTTTCCCAGATGATCTCCCTCCTTTTGCTCTTCACAAACTCCTGCCCTAACTTGACCGTTTCTCTTGCTGGTATTTTCCCCTAAGAGTCACCTGGGTAGCTCTGGCTGCTCCTCCCTACCTCCCCTGCCCTTTAGACTATTAAATCGGGATGTCTCCTGGATTGCAGTACTTGGCCCAGGATGCTGAGGAGGTCAAGTTGTTGGTGGCAGCTTAAAATAGTTTTAACTTGAGTTTAGGTAGTTTGCTGACCCTGTTTCCCATCACTCTTTGTGTTGGGTCTGCCCAACAGGACTGAATGCATATTTAGACACTTGCTATTTGGTGCAGAAACAGTGAAAAAGCTGCTTTTGTTCTCAGTTTGAAAGTACAGAAGTGTTGGCTGGGTGGTGGTGCAGCCTTTAATCCCAGCCCTTGGGAGGCAAAGGCTGGCAGATCTCTGAGTTCAAGGCCAGCCTGGTCTACAGAGCTAGTTCCAGGCTAGCTGGGACTACAGGGAGACCCTGCCTCAAAAACACCAAAAAGAAAAGTACAGAAGTGTTTAGACCTGACCTTAACATCCTGCTGACCATGATTGCTCCTGATACCAGGGGTGAGTTAGGGCCCTCTAATGCCTGGCCCTTCTCACTCTAGGGGTATCAGGTCTCATCTGATGGCCTGGGACCTGTGCCATTGCCCCAAAGCCCACCTCTGCAGGTCCTTAGAGAAAGCCACAGATCAGAATTAGTCCAGGTCAGACAGTTTTGGAGTTAGAGAATGACCAGTAGCTCTCCAGTTTGCCATCTTTGCGGACAGAGCTTGTACAAAGAGAGATCCAGATGAGATAGTGTTACAGAATTGTGGAGAAGGTGCTCTTGGCACTTGCTGTGAGGTACCAGTCACCTTCACTTTAGCCTCATGTCTCATGGGCACTGTTGACCTGCTACCTTGTTCATTTGTGCATAGTTCTGTACAGCCCAGAAATTAAAAGTGGTTTTTAGCCTTTGAAGTGGTGGAAAATAAATGTTTAAATCTTGTTATATGTGGTTATTCTATTAAATTTAAATTTCAGTGTGGATGGTTTATTGGGTTTAGTCAGGCTTATTCATGTACTGTCCATGTAGTCTTTTGGGTTCTAGTGATAGAATTGAGGAGTTACAGCATATATCATATGGTTGCAAACTTGAATTATTTATAACCTGGCCTTTTTTTTTTTTTTGGTGTTTTTGAGACAGGGTCTCCTTGTAGCCCCAGCTGGCCTGGAACTCACAGAGATTTGCCTGCCTCTGTCTCCTGAGTGCTGGGATTAAAGGCATTCGCCACCACACCTGGCATAACCTGGCCAAAAACCTTTATTACTTTCTAATAAATAATGAACATTTGGGTAAGAATACGGAAAGTCCCTTAGAGGTTCAGGAGTTGAATTTTTTTTTTATTGGTTTTTTTTTTTTTTGAGACAGGGTCTCCCTGTAGCCCCAGCTGTCCTGGAACTCACTCTGTAGACCAGGCTGGCCTTGAACTCAAAAAGATCTGCCTGCAGAGATCTGCCTGCCTCTACCTCCCAAGTGCTAGGATCAAAGGTGTGTGCCACGCCTGGCTTACTCTTTCATCTATGCTAATGCTCCGTTCTGTTTTTCTTTATTAGTTATTATGCAGATGTGCCATTGCACATTTGTAGAGGTCAGAGGACAGCTTTATGGAGTCAGTTCTCTAAGAACATGGGTTGTAGATGGCAGCACCTTTTCTTGCTGAATCATCTCGACACCCTTCCCCCCCAATTCTTCCTTAAATTCCCTAATTTTGCCCATATGACCTTTGCTTGTGATAACTCAAGAGAATGTTTGGGGAATGTGTTAAATGAATTCCATAGGGAAAAAACTAGTTTCCTTTATAGCTTGAGAATAACTTTATTTTGGATTATTATTATTATTATCTTTTTGAGACAGGGTCTTCCTGTAGCCCCAGCTGGCCTGGGACTTGCTCTGTAGACCAGGCTGGCCTTGAATTTACAGAGATCCACCTGCCTCTGCTTCCCAAGTGCTGGTATTAAATATTTTGGATTATTTAACAACAGTGGTCTCTTTCATTTTCAGATTATTTGTGTAAACCTGAAGATAACGTCTACAGCATTGATTTTACTCGCTTCAAAATTCGAGATCTGGAGACAGGGACAGTGCTTTTTGAGATTGCCAAACCTTGCATTTCAGGTAGGTCTCAATACTGTGGGAATCACTTGACAGCATGAGCAAAAGGTCTTTGTATTTGTGTGCCATTTGCACCTGCTTCACGGATGTCCCTGTGTTCCACTTCCATGATCTCTTTCTGTGACCTAGCTTGCCTTGTGTTTTTTTTTTTTAAGAGTTATTTATTTTTTAAATTTTTTATTTAGTTTTGTATGTGTATGAATGTACTGTCTGCATGTAGGTTTGTGCACCCATGTCGTGTAATGCCTCGGAGGTCAGAAGAGGGTGTTGGATTGCCCTGGAACTGGAGTTAAAGACGGTTCTCAGCCACCATGTGGGTGCTGGAGATCAAACCCGGGTCCTCTGCAAGAGCAGTCAGCGCTCTTAACCGCTAGGTCATCTCTCCAGCCCCCAACCTTGTGTGGTTTTGAAACTGGGTTTCCGGGCGTGGTGGCACACACCTTTAATCCTAGCACTAGGGAGGCAGAGGCAGGTGGATCTTTGTGAGTTCAAGGCCAGCCTGGTCTACAGAGTGAGTTTCAGGACAGCTGGGGCTACAGGGAGACCCTGTCTCGAAAAAAACAAAAAGAAAAAAAAAAAAAGAAACTATGTTAAAAGGCTGATATTTGGGGGTTTAAATTTCTTTAATTGTATTTATTGTGTGTGTATATATGTCTCTGTGTGTGCTAGCACCATGGCACATGTGTTGAGGTCGGAGAACAACTTTGTAGAGTCAGTTCTTCTTCTACCTTTATGTAGGTTCTGAGGATTAAACTCAGGTTACCAAGCTTGCATGGCAAGCACCGATACGCTGAGCCCTTTTGCTGGCCTTGCTTTGTTGTTTGAGACAGTCTCATTGCCCTGGTTGACCTAGAGCTCACTATGTAGATCCACAGATACCCATCTGACTCTGCCTCCCAAGTCCTTGATTAAAGGCATTAACCACCATGTCGGTGAACACTTGTTTTTTTTTTTCTTTTTAATACTTTGTTTTTGCATTTTATTTCATGTGTATGTGTGTATTGCCTGCATGTATGTAAGTGCACCCATGTTGTGCAGTGCCTGAGGAGGACAGAAGATGGCATCTGATTCCTTGGAACTGGAGTTATGGAAAGTTGTTGGCCACCAGCCATGTGGGTGCTGGGATTTGAACATGGGTCTTCTGTAAGAATAGCTGCTGAGTCATCTCTCCAGCCCAGCTGTTCTGTTTTTTTGAGATGGCTTCTTATGTAGCCCAGACTGGCCTAGAACTTGCTAAGTATCTAAGGTTGCTCTTGAACTCTTGATATATATACTCTTTCCCCTAAGTGCTGGGATTGCAGGCATTTGTTACCACCCCCAGCATGGAAGCCTGATGTTTATTGGATGGTGGAACTGTCCATATTCTTCTGATTATTACCTTCCATAGTCATGTCACTGAATTGTCATCTTTTTTAAGCAAAAGGAGCTGTGGCCCAGAATTTCCAAGTGACACTTCCCTAAGAGCCTTTGTTGGTTTATTAATTCATACTGTTTCCAGTCAGGAAAGTGATCCTTGAAGTTAAGCTGGAAGGAGGAAAATTCCCAACTTTTTTTTTGGGGGGGGGGTCTTTCTGAGACAGGGTCTCCCTTGTAGCCCCAGCTGTCCTGGAACTCGCTCTGTAGACCAGGCTGGCCTTGAACTCACAGAACTTGAGTCTTTTGGAAGGGTGATACTGTGGTTTCCAGACTGTGAGGCAGTTTTTTCCCATCTCTTCCTTGGCATTCCAGTGGTGCTTTAGATTTCCTAGTAAGTCCTGGTTTGGATTATTTTTGGGGGGGGGAGGGGCACAGAGTCTGTTTGAAGGTATGTGCATGTGGGTGCTGTTGCCCTCAGAGGCCAGAAGAGGGCATTGGATCCCCTGGAGCTGGTTGTGAGCTACCCAACATGACGCTGGGAACTAAACTTGGGTCCTTTGCAATGGCAGTAAGTGCTTTTAACTAATGATGAATCTGCAGATTTTGGGGGAGGGGGTTCTTTTTGAGACAGGGTCTCCAGATTTTAAAAAATATTTTATGTGTATGCATGTATTTCCTGCATCTGTGTAAGTGCATCCATGTCTTGCAGTGCCTGTGGAGGTCAGGAGAGGACATTGGATCCTTTGAAATTATAGACTTGTTAGCTGCCATGTGGGTGCTAAGAATCAAACCTGGGTTCTCTGCAAGAACAGCTAGTGCTCTTAACACCTGAGGCATCTTTTCAGCCCCTATGGATTTTTTAATTTTATTTTAAGATGTGGGAAGATTCAATTTGAATTAGGGGCTAGTTCTCAGCTAGCACCCCTCAGGGAACCATATGGGAGTCATGGGGCTCCTCTGACCCTGCCCCAAGAGGGAGCAAGCAACATGGCCCAGCACATGATGCTAGGCAGAGCAGTCGACAGTGGCTCGAAACTGGGGGGTCTGTGATTGGCTCTGGGAGCTGATGTCATTTTGCTTATAAAAGTGAGTTGCAGCAGGCAATAACGCAAATTCTTCATTACCATCATTACACAGAATTCCCGGTCGTTATTTTGCACGCATACAGGCCGAAGCAGGCCTGGATTTCGAGTGTCGTGGCTAGTGGGCTGGACGGAGGTCTATCAGATCACCAGCCCGGGTAAGCTATCCTGAGGGTGGATGGTACCGGGGGCTGGACCTGATAAGAAACTTATCAGGTCACCAGCAGTGGCCAGTGGGTTGGATGGAGGTCCATCAGAGCACTAACTGGGAAGCTGGTGTGGGGTTGGATAGAGATCTACCAGGTTACCACCCTGTGAAGTAAATTGCAAGTCATCACCTGACCTCTGTGCCAAGGGGTCAGTTCCCCATAGTGACCGCAGGTGGCCACTGTGGTCCCCTTGCCTTAGCAGGACTGTGCTGTGCCTGCTCATAGCAAGAGAAGCTCCCATATATTAAATATTTGTTATATATATCTTTTGTGTATATGAGCGTATTGCCTATATGTGTGTATATCAATGCACCCATGTTGTATGTACCCATGGATGTCAGAAGAGGGTGTCAGATCCCCCTGGAGCTGGAGTTAGATGGTTGGTAGCCACTATGTGGGTGCTAGGAATTGAACCTGGGTCCTCTGCAAAAGCAGTCATTGCCTCCTTATGGATTTTTAAATTTTCATTTTATTTTATTATTATTATTATTATTATTATTATTATTATTATTATTATTATTTGAGACAGGGTCTCCCTATAGGCCCAGCTGGCCTGGAACTCAATCTGTAGACCAGGCTGGCCTTGAACGCACAGAGATCCACCTGCCTCTGCCTCCCGAGTGCTAGGATTAAAGGCATGTGCCACTATGCCCTGCTTAAAGACGGTTCTTAGCTGCCATGTGGGTGCTGGAATCGAACCCAGGTCCTCTGCAAGAGCAGTCAGTGCTCTTAACCACTGAGCCATCCCTCCAGCCCCCTTCATTTTATTTTATATGTGTGAGTGTATTACCTGCATGTGTGTAAGTACACCTGTGTCATGCAGTGCCTAGGGAAGTCAGAAGAGGGTTTAAGATCCCTGGAACTAGGGTTATGGGCAGTTGTTAGTGCCGTGCAGGTCCTAGGAATCTAACCCAGGTCTTTTGCAAGAGCAGCCGATGTTCTTAACCATTGAGCCATTTCTCTAGCCTGGATTTTTTTTTTTTTTATTGGGTCTTTTTTTTTTTTTTTGGTTTTCGAGGGTTCTGTGCCCGCTGCCTGAGAACTCACTCTGTAGACCAGGGCTGGCTTTGAAACTCACAAAGATCCGACTGCCTCTGCCTCCCAAGTTGCTAGTTAAAGTGATGCGCCCCCACGCCCGGCTAGATTTTTTTTTTTTTTAAATTACCTTCATTGTATTTTTTATTATGTGTGTAGAGTGCTTCCCTGCATTTTATATAAGTGCACCTGTGTCATGCAATCTCCACAGAGGTCAGAAGGGGGTGTCGGATCCCCTACACCTGGAGTTAACAGATGGTTGTTAGCTACAACATGACTGCCAGGATTTGAACCCTGGTCCTCTGCAAAAAGCAGTCATTGCTCCTTAACCACTGGGCAACTCAGCTCTCCAGCTTTTCAAAGCTTTATTATTTTTTAATTATTATTTATTTTGTTATGGTATGAAATGTACTGTCTGCATGTAGGTTTGTGCACCCGTGTCGTGCAATGCACGGAGGTCAGAAGAGGGTGTCAGATTTCCCTGGAAATGGAGTTCGCCTGGAATGAGTTACAGACGGTTTCTCAGCCGCCATGTGGGTGCTGGGGAGTTGAACCCGGGTTCCTCTGCAAGAGTGACGTCGGCGCTCTTAACCGCTAGGCCATGCTCTCCAGCCCCCAAGAGATTATTTTTAAGGCTGGGTGGTGGGCAATGCCTTTTAATACCGCACTTGGGAGGCAGAGGCAGGCATTATCTCTCTGAGTTTGAGGTCAGCCTGATCTACATAATGAGTTTCAGCCTAGCTGGGGCTATAGGGAGACCCTGTCTCAAAAAGAAAAATACCAAAAAAAAGTTTTATAAAAAAAAAAAAGGTTCTTCTTAAATATACAACAGGCTCTAAGACAACACCTCATTCTAGCTATAGGTAGCAAAAGATATGGCAAATACTTTTTTTCTTTTTTTTTTTTGGGTCAGTTTGTTTTCTCCAATATTATTTTAATTAATTAATTAATTAATTAATTAATTTTAAAGCAAGGGTCTCCCTGCAGCTCCAGCTGGCCTGGAACTCACTCCGTAGACCAGGCTGGCTTGAACTTCCAGAGATCCGCCTGCCTCTGCCTCCTGAGTGCTGGGATTAAAGGCATGTACCAACATGCTCGGCTTAGAGATGGTTCTTAGCGGCCGGGCATGGTGGTGCATGCCTTTAATCCTAGCACTCGGGAGGCAGAGGCAAGGCGGATCTTTGTGAGTTCAAGGCCAACCTGGTCTACGGAGTGAGTTCCAGGACAGCTGGGGCTACAGGGAGACCCTGTCTCGAAAAAACAAGACAAAAAAAAAAAACATGGTTTCTTGCTGTGTGGTGCGGGAATCCAACCCGGTCCTCTGCAAGAGCAGTTGGTGCTCTTAACCATTGAGCCATCTCTCCAGACCCCCTTCCAATTTTTTTTAATACTTTTTTTAAAATTATTATCATTTCTGTATGTGTATGAATGTACTGTCTGCATGCAGGTCTGTACACCCGTGTCGATGGCAATGCCAAGGAGGTCAGAAGAAGGTGTCGGATTCCTCTGGAACTGGAGTTCTCCTGGAATTGGAGTTCATTACGGTTATCGGCCACCATGTGGGTGTTGGGGATCGAACCCTGGGTCCTCTGTAAGAGAGGTCGGTGCTCTTAACCGCTAGGCCATCTCTCCAGCCCCCCTTCCAATATTTTAAATACGAATGAAATTAAGTCACCTGATCTCAAGCATAAGAAGAGTTTAATGAATGAAATTAAGTCACCTTGATCTCAATCATAGGAAGAAGTTTACTTTTTTTTTTTTAACTTTTGGTCTGTTTATTATTTTTGTATTTGAATAAAATATTCATTTATCTTTTTTTTAATTTTTATCATTTATTTTTGTGTGTTTTTTTTTGCTTTGATGTACTGTCATGCATGGCAATGCTGCGGAGGTCAGAAGAGGTGTTTGGATTCCCTGAACTGGAGTTCTCCTGGAATGTGGAGTTACAAGATGTTCTCAGCCACCATGTGGGTGCTGGGGATCGAACCCAGGTCCTCTGCAAGAGCAGTCAGCGCTCTCAACGGCTAGGCTCTCTCTCCAGCCCACACCCATTTTCTTAACCTGGAGAGATTTCTCTCCCTTGTTCATTTATGACTTACAAATCTTCACGTGTTAGGCTAGACTCAAGGCCAGCACTGACCCTGTGGACGTCCCATGTTTTCATTCATTGCCCATCTGCTTTACTCTTTCCCAGAGGATTGGATCCGAATGGCCTGAAATAGACATTAGTTCTTCAAGGCTCTAGGTCAGTGTTTTCAACTGAAATAATTATTTCTAGTTTGCTTCTCAGAAATTCTTGTGTTGTTGGAAGGAACTTCTGGATCTGTGTAGCTTTTGTAATCTTAATCTTCTGGTTAGTACCTAGCACTTGATCAACAGCAGACCTGGTCTGTGTCATTGGACTGTGTCAGAGGCTTAAAACCTAGCTTGTGTTTCATGCTTCCCCCTTACGATATATATATATATATATATATATATATATGATATAGAATATAATTTAAAAAATATATATTTTTTGCCAGGCATGGTGGTTCACACCTTTAATCCCAGTGCTCGGGATTGAGACAGGGTATCCTTGTAGCCCAGCTGGCCTGAAACTTGCTATGTGGACTAGGCTGGCCTTGAAATCACAGAGATCTGCCTGCCTCTGCCTCCCGAGTGTTGGGATTAAAAGTGTGCTCCACCATGCCTGGCTATCCCCAAATTAAATAAAAGCCAAATAGCGTAGTAAAAGCCAAATAGCGTAGTACTTAAGAACAACAGGCTTTCAGTCAGATGGACCTGTGTTCAAATCCCTGCTGTCCTTGTAAAGTTCTTGGGAACTTGGGCCATGTGACTTAACATTTTCGAATGGGTACTTTCTTATCTGTGAAGTGGAGACAGAATACCTCACTGCAAGGCTGTTGTGAGTCTGTTAAGCACTGGCACAGAGCTGGCCCAGGAAGGTTCACTGTTGCTCACAGTGCTCACTGCTGGTGTATGTCAGTGAGCTCTTGTGCTGTGTGTGCTGTGGTGCTCAGATGGTGTAGTCAAGATCAGGCTCTGTGTGCAATTTCAGACCAGGACGAGGATGCCGAGGAAGACAGTGTGGATGTGGATATCAGTGTAGGACGTTTTGTTCGCTATCAGTTCACACCAGCATTTCTCCGCCTCCGGACAGTGGGAGCCACGTGAGTACCGTTATTTTTGCTTGTTCACGGGGAAGTGTGTGTTCCCCTGGGTTGAAGTTGGCTTTAGAGGAAGAAAGAGGCAAAGTAGGCTTACCGAGATTTGTTTTACAGGGTAGAGTTCACAGTGGGGGACAGACCTGTGTCAAACTTCCGGATGATTGAACGACACTACTTCCGGGAACGTTTGCTGAAAAACTTTGACTTTGATTTTGGCTTCTGCATCCCCAGCAGTAGGAATACTTGTGAACATATCTATGAGTTTCCACAACTCTCTGAGGATGTCAGTATGTATTCCCCGATTCTTACTTATAGTGCTATAGATTCTGAGGGTTGCAAAGAATGAACCTTGAAACTATCTTGTCCAGCAGCCTCGTGTTTTTGTAGGAAAGGGCAGTGGTGACTTGGTGTACACCAGGTCAACCCACCTCAGGTATGCAGGCCTACTGCTCCGGTCATTTTCAAACCCTGAGTCTCTGCTTGAATGGGACCCAGAAAGGGTGTAGTAACATAGACTGTCCAGAGTGGTGTGCCTGAGGGAGATAGAGTAGGCTCAGGACCATCCCTGGGACTCTGATTAGACAAGGTGCCCTCCCTTCCACTGTTACTCCTGGCCTTCACTGTGTCGTGGTCATTGGCCCTTGACTGTTCAGAGCCAGATGTGAAATTTCAGGCGAAGGAGACTGGAATGACTGAGGGCTCTCTTTCTCTGCAGGATGTAGAGCTGATGAGATAAACTATTCTAATAGACCCAGCAGGAGCACCAAAGCTACCTTAGGGTTTGGAGCAGAAGGAAGGAAATGATGGAAGCAGTCCTGCAGTTACACAGGAAGGCAGACCTGGGAAGGCACCAAAGGAGAAGGTTGCTGTGGAGTTCAGGTAGAGGAAGATAGGGGTTTAGAGAGAAAGAACAGGCTTCACCAGTTTGGACTCCTGGTTAGTACTTGAGGAAGATGGCTTCAGGACATTTTTTGCAACTATGAGTGGAAACCTATGAATAGTGGTGCTGGCTTGGAGATACATTTTGAAGAAGGATCCAGATTCACTGACGAGTTTTCTTAAAATCACAATTCCTCAAATATTATATATTCTGAAAAGCAGGTACTCTATTGACATAGCAGTACTGTTCCCAAATAGAAAGAGGGCTGCTGAGGTGTGGGGCAGGGCACCATGCAATGTCTGATTCTGCCTTGTGCCTCTCCCTGCAAGTTGGTCTGGAATATGCAGTTACCTGCAAGAAAAGTTTTACCTGTGAAGCCACCTTAGTAGCTACAAGGGTTTGGAGGTTGGTCTGAATTTAAACCAAACCAGTTTGGTCTGGATGAGTTTAAAAAAAAAATCTTTCCTGGGCGTGGCAGTACATGTCTTTAATCCCAGCACTTGGGAGGCAGAGGCAGGCAGATCTCTGAGTTCAAGGCCAGCCTGTGAATTCCAAGCCAGTTGGGGTACAAGGAGACCTTGTTTCAAAAAAACACCCCCCCCCCAAAAAAAAACACACCAAAAAACAGAAAAACTTAAATCAGTGTCACCTTTGGAGAACTGTCATTTTTGCTTCAGAGGGTTCAACTGGTGAAGCCTGTTCTTTCTCTCTAAACCCCTATCTTCCTCTACCTGAACTCCACAGCAACCTTCTCCTTTGGTGCCTTCCCAGGTCTGCCTTCCTGTGTAACTGCAGGACTGCTTCCATCATTTCCTTCCTTCTGCTCCAAACCCTAAGGTAGCTCTGGTGATCATTAAATTAGAACTGGTCAGAGGTAGTGACTGTAAATTTCTTTACTTCCAGAGTAGTGAATGTGGTTAGGCCGGGGTATGAACAAACAGGCTTCAGTGCAGATAATTAGGCAGGCAGGCTTCCATCTAGCTCTCTTGCAGGTGGATTGCAGAGCCAATTCTTGAGAAGGCGCTTTCCCACTATTCCCCTGAACCCATACCTAGGGTTCTTTTGGCTTTCAGGGGTGCCCATAAGAAGTGGGCATAGAGAAGCACAGCTTTCTGGATTTTTACTGTACTACAGTATCTAGAGATGGGTAGCAGACCAGAAGTCAGTTTGCTGGGCAGCCAAGAGCACCTAGGAAATAAGTGGTCATGGACTGTAAGGGAAAGTACATTTCCCAATATACTGACAGAAAGAATGCAGGCTAGAGGTGACTAAGGAGTTGTGTATCTGTGTGTAAGTGGACATGATGTTCTGCCTGGGGCTCTTTCTAATCTCCCTAGCTCTAAAGGTCTGTCCTCCTCAGTTTTTACTGCATTATTCTGATGGAGCTGAGTCAGATTTTTGGAAGTGCTGGTTTGTGGATTTTGGAGGGAATGCCAAGTTTTTTGTTTCTAATCATGGGACAGATTCACATGTGCTCTGCTTCTTTTTCCTTCTCCCAACTTGCAGTTCGCCTGATGATTGAAAACCCTTATGAGACCCGCTCAGACAGCTTCTACTTTGTGGACAACAAGCTGATAATGCACAACAAGGCAGATTATGCCTATAACGGAGGCCAGTAACAGCTGCAGCCTGGAAAGGGGGGTGCTTTGCTGCCGCCACGAGGCACATGGAGGGAATTGCAGCTTCTGATTGTTGACACCCATCTGGAACCTGGTCTAGGAAGCCATGGCTGGGGTGGAATGTCTTGTGCTCTAAGGAGGTGCCAACTAGCACTGTTTCTTTTCCCCAGTATCTTTCTTCCCTTTTTCCTGCCCCTTAGTTCGCAGAGGTATTTTAGTGAAGTAAAAGATTAGGATAAGGCTCCTGGAATCCAGATAGGAAAGTTCATTTCTGAGTAGTTTAGCTGTGCACTGGTTGTGCTGACAAGCGTGACCCTCCAGGCACAGCTGGTTCTGTGAGAAGACTTGGGCTGGGCCAGTCTGAAGGTTACCAGCCCTTTTTCGGGTTCCTGGGTGCTGCAGGCGGCTGGAAGGTAGCCCTCTTCTGCTCATCTCCTCTCATTCCAGTGTGGCCATTGGCAGAGTCTGGCCTCAGCCCACATGTAGTTCTAAGCTAACTGGAAGAAACTTGAAAAGGGAGTGTTGAAAAGGGAGTGAGGGGGAGGGTGGAGCCTGAAGCCAAGTACTGAGGCTGGGAGGTACTGCCACACTGAGAACTGTTTGTGTGGAGGCTGCTTATCTGACTTCGGGGACCCTTAGCCAGTCTTGGGAAAAGACCAGGTGTCTGCAGGGTGCTGCCTTCCTGTTCTCATTCTGGGGAACACATGACTTTGCTCTGCTTCTCCTGGCTCTTGACTTGAAAGCATCTTGGAGCAGACCTTGTCAGTTTTGCCCATGGGACATAGCATCTTTCGAGCTCAGTGCAGGTCTTTTGTATTTTGGGTTTATTTTCAGACTTCTTTTGGGGAGTTTTTATAAAATGTCTGTGGTGTTCCAGCACCCGTGATCTGGTTAGACTTCTAAGAGCTCTGATTGGCTCCCAGGGCTAATCTGGCTCATAGTAGGAGAGGTGCAGTTACAACACAGCAACTTGCTTTAAAGAAAATTTTGACTGTCTCTATATGCTGAGCCTAGAAGATGGGCTTCGAGTGGGGATTTGCCTCGGAAACTCCAGGTTTCTTAGGGTTTTCCCAGCTGCCCTTCTACTGAAGTAGTTTCTGGAACCATATGGCAGATGGTCCTAAGTAATGCATTCCAGTCTTTCCTTCAAGCTGCTGTTGTAATTGTTTTGGATGTTTGGAAAGGGGGGCTCAGGCTAACTAAGGTCATCTGTTAGAGTGCTGTGTTCTCAAACAGCTTCCTGGACTTCTGTGGGCTGCATGTGTCCTCACATTGACCCCCACCTCCCACACGCCCTAGATTGTCTGTCTGGATGACTTCAGGTGCTTATGCTCAGCCCAGGCTCATAACCCTCTCTTGTGGCTGGGGTCCATTTGGCATTGATGGGTAGTATGCCAGATGTGTGCCAAGTGTCTGTGAGGCATCACATTACCTATGACAAGAGCTGGTTTCCAAAGTGCTTGGAGAGAAGGTTGTGTAGCAGCATGGGAGGAAGGGCTAGGCTTGGGTAGTACTGCTCCTGTCAGGGTGCTGGAGCATCAGTGGGCTGGAACCTCAGCCCCATGGGCCATGTCTGGCCTGAGAACTGGTGAAGCCATGTGATGGCAGCTTGCTGATCGGAAAAGTCCTAGATTGTCCTTCATGCTGGTACTGGATTTACCCACTGAAATAGAAGAGCCTGGGTGCCCTGTGACATGAGTGCCTAATGACCATTCTGCTGAATCTCAGAACTGGAGTCCACTCCAAATCCAGGTGCCTTAGTATGGCTCTGTCCTATATGCTGCTGGAGACAGACATCAGCACTGTCTCTCTCCCCTATTTCTCACTGTGGCTCCTCTGATGGTATTTGCATGCTCTAGACAAGCTTCAGAATGTTCCTTTCTGTGAGAGAACCCTGGCTAGGAGAGTTTCTGCTTTCCAACATTAAGTACTACTATGCTATGCTTTCTGGAGCTGCCAGTCTCTGTTCAGCAGGGCTCAGAGTGGGCTGCTCGGTACTCTAGTGGGCCTTCTCTTACCTGCTAATGCTGGCTTTTGTTTGAAGAGCCCAAGCCTGCTAGGATGGAGTTGCTGGGCACCTTGGCTTGAATAGCACAGCCTCTTCTTCCCCATTAGCTGGCTGTAGTCTCATTAAAGACCATTCTGAGGCTAGGTGCTGTCATGTCCAGCAGCGTGGGAGCTCCTTCCTCTGCTGCTGAAGGTTCAGTGTTGTATCTAGCTGCTTAGGAAAGTGTATTGCTTTTTGTTGGAATGAGTGCAAAGTTTCAAGCTTTTGTACCTGAGTTGAGTGAACTGGAAGTCATACTTTGAAGGTAACTGAATGAAGCAGTTGAGTCAGGAGTCCTGCCGTTAAGGAATATCCACTGTTGACAAGTTTTCTTGTGGATAATATGGTGAGAGGGGAAAAATTAAGCTGGGAAGGCTATGCCCTCTGTCAAGAGCAGGAATCTGATAAGTGGCAGCTCCTAGAGGGGGTGCATTCTAGCAGCTGGGCAGAATCCTTCCTGGCGTGAGGCAGGGCCTCTGCCTTACTGCCTTCCTTGTCCTCTGCCTTGGAGAGAGGGCCTCTCCTTTCCTTTGCAGCCTTTGCGCTAAGTCTCCGTTCCGTTCCAGCTTCTCCAAAGTTGATTCTGGTTTTATTTTGTTCTAAACCATAAACAAAGGAGATAGTGACTAGCAGTATTTGGGGTTGATGTTGGCTCTTGCCTTGTTGGCTCAAAGCTGCCTTGCAGAGAAGCATTCTTTAGTGGCATGGACTTTCTGAGGTTTTCAGGATTTGGTTTCTGATTTCCTATAATTGGGGGCAGTGATGTCCAGGTATCAGGGCTGACCATAGACTGCTGCTGATTTCCTATAATTGGGGGCAGTGATGTCCGGGTATCAGGGCTGACCATAGACTGCTGTTTCTGAAAATGGCAGTAATCTGGCAATCTTCAACCTTTTTTTTTTCAGTTGAAGTAGAACCCATTTCTGGACTGGATTTAATAATCTGTCTAATGTACAGACTGGGTAAGTCCTGCCTTGGTGTGTCCTGTTTTTCTGTGAGGTTCCTGGAGTATTGGTTTTTTTTTCCTCCTTAGAGTCACTTACTTCTGGCAATCAGTGTCACTGTGATATAAGTGGGGTTTAGGAATGGGCACAGTCCTGAAGACCACAGCACAGATTCCTTGCCTGTGCCTAGGGGAGCCTGCTGAGGGAGGTGCTGCCAGTACCATATCACTGAACATCATGTTAAATTCCATGTCTAGAACGTCTTAACCACAGAAGGATCTGGTGGAGATGGATCTTGTTTTAAGAAGGATCGTGTGAGGTCACTGAAGTTGTAAAAGTCTATTTTTTCCTGTAAATCTATTTTTCACAGAATATAAGAAACATGAATGACCTGATCTGCCCTTTTTCCTTTCACTTCACCTAAGATGCTCATTCTACTTTGTATTGTCTTTGTGTCTAAAATAAGCTGGGTGACTTTATTTGTATAAAGTGTTATTTTGCCACAAGAGACAGTAATAAAAAAGATTTTCCCAATATGTCCATCCTGTCTTTTCTGATTGGTCACTGCGGGCCTGGGGGAGGCATGGCTCCCATCTTTTCTCTTTTCTCAGCTAGCCTTTCTATTGACTTCAGCATAGTTGGTTTCTGGGGAACATATTAGATATTACTTTGTTTTTATTTTCTTTATACTTAGGGGAGTTTGAGGTGAAATTTTATGTACTTGCCTTCAGGTTTTGCCCCTTTTTTTGGTCTTTTTTTTTTTTTTTTTNAAAAAAAAAAAAAAAAAATCCCCAAAAGTAAAAAAAGAAAAAATAGAATAGTAAAGGTAATGCACTCAGGACTTCCCTGCACTTTTTATTGCTCTCTAGGGAGTCATATTGTTCTTTTGTTGCTGTGATAAAACTCTGTGACCAAGGGAACTTAGAAAAGGAAGAGTTTGCTGGGCATGGTGGCACACACATTTAATCCTTTGGGAGGCAGAGGCAGGTGGATTTCTGTGAGTTCAAGGTCAGCCTGGTCTACATAGCGAATTTCAGGACAGCTGGGGCTACAGGGAGACACTGTCTTAAAAGGACCTTTTTTTGGAGTCTGTTGTTTCTAAATTAGAGTCTGTCATGGCAGCCGGACAAGGTGAGGTGGCTGGAGTCCTGGCAAGGCTTAAGAACTGTCTTAGCTGGGCCCCCAGTGACTCGCTTCTTCCAGCAAGACCACACCTCCTGAGACTTCCAAAACAGCACCATGCAGGCGCAGCATGTCCAGACACTTGGAGCCCATGGGGACGTTCTCATTCTAACCACCCCAGAAGGATGTGGGGTTTTCGGTGTGGGAGTCAGTACTAGGGAAAAGTACCTGGTTGCTGGGGAGAGAAAACCTGCCCAGGGGACCTGCTGAAGCCAGGAGGGCATGGAGAACCAGTTCAGGCTTGTGCCTGGGTGGGACGAGTGAGCGGCAGTTTCTGGGACAGAGTGAAGGTCTTCTGAGGGAGCTAAGGATCAGGCATTAGGGTGCAGTTGAAGTCACCTTACTCCCAACAGGGCGCTGCCACACCACTGGGAGGGACATAGGACAATAAGGCCACAGAGAAGCGGCAGCAGCAGCTCCACCTCACTTCATCTCCAGGAAGGGCTCTCCCTGCCTGGCAGCCCATTTGAAGGGTCTCAATATTGAGCACAGAACAAGACAAGGCCCCCAGTCCTTGAAACCCACAGGATTAGTGGGAGAGATGAAAAGTAAGAAAGCTCCCTGGTGAAAAGGGCCATAAATTAAAGGATGAATGGAGAGACTGAGGGACAGATACTGTCAGGGCAGCCCAGGCAGGTGGCCTTTATGAAGAGGAACAAGAGGAACAGTGCAAAGGCCCAGAGGCAGCAACAAGCTGGAGATGTTGAGTAGTTGTCTGCCTTGTATGGCCTTAGTGCAGCCAGTTAGGGAGCAGTCCCCAGAAGTCCCCAGAAGTTGGGGGCAGAGGTAGATACTAGCCCTTCTTTCCTCCCTAGTACTGTCTACTGAACCCAGGGCTCTCTTGCATGCTAGGCAAGCACTTTACCACTTGAGCTGCATCCTCAGCCCTCTTTATACCTTTTTTTTTTTTTTTTTTTTTTTTTTTTTTTTTTGGTCTTTTTGAGACAGGGTCTCCCTTTAGTCCCAGCTGTCCTGGTACTCACTCTGTAGAGCAGGCTGGCCTTGAACTCACAGAGATCCACCTGCCTCTGCTTCCCAAGTGCTAGGATTAAAGGCGTTCGTGACCATGCCCGGCTTAAAAATGGTTCTTAGCTGCCATGTGGATGTTGGGAATAGAACCCAGGTCCTCTGCAAGAGCAATCAGTGCTCCCAATTTTTGGTCTGTCTTTTTTTGAGCCTGGAACTGGCCTGGAACTCACTGTAGACCATGCTGGCCTTGAACTCACAGAGATCCACTTGCCTCTGCCTCCTGAGTGCTAGGATTAAAGTCGTGTGGCACCACACCCTGTATTTTGTTGTTTGTTTTTTATTTTTATTTTTTGGTTTTTTGGAGAGATGGCTCAGTGGTTAAGAGTACCAGCTGCTCTTGCAAAGGACCTGGGTTCGATTCTTAGCACTCACATGGTGGCTAACAACTGTCCATAACTCCAGTTCCAGAGGAATCACACCTCTTCTGACTCTGTGGGCATTGTACAACATTTATATACATGCAGGCAATACACATATACATAAAATAAAAATAAAATATTTTGGGGGTGAAATCCTTTTTTTTTTTTTTTTTAGCAATGCCAAGGATCCAACCTAGTGTTTCTGCAAGCTAGGAAAACACTCTAAACACCATATCATTGAGCTACATCCCAGCCTAAAGGAAGCCTTATTAAGGTATATACAATGATATTCTCTTCATTTCAGAATACACTTTAGAGCCAGGAATTACAAGTTTCCTGCCTGTAATACCAGCACTCAAGCTGAGGCAAGAGGATTGGGAGTCAAAACCAACCAGGGCTACATAGCAAGATCCTGTATGAAGAAACAAATTCAAAAGTGCAGTTTGGGCTGTGTAGCTCAGTGATACAGTACTTTCCCAGGATTTGTGAGGCTATGGATTCAATTCCAAGCACAAGAAAGCAACCACACATTTGATACATGCATACAGTCTTATTACCCCTCCCGCAGTTGGGGGTGTGGACATTTCCATCCCCTATCCTAAAACTTGCTTTGCATGTTCTGTGTTAATGGCTGGTTATTTTCCCAACCCCTGCCCTGGTCTCTTGAAAGCAGTCCAATTCTGTCTCTGTTAGAAAATGTGGGGTTTTTGTTTGTTTTTGAGACAAGGTCTTCCTGTAACCTGGAACTTGCTATGTAGACCAGGCTGGCCTTAGTATCACAAAGATCTGCCTGCCTCTGCCTCTTCAGTACTGGTATTAAAGGTGTAAGTGCATTTAAAAAAAAAATTTTTTTTTAAAAAGGGGCTGGAGGGATGGCCTAGCGGTTAAGAGTGCCGACCGCTCTTGCAGAGGACCCGGGTTCGATCCCCAGCACCCACATGGCGGCTGAGAACCGTCTGTGACTCCGGTTCCAGGAGAACTCCAGTTCCAGGGGAATCCAAGACCCTCTTCTGACCTCCTCGGCATTGCACGACACGGGTGCGCAGACCTGCATGCAGACAATACATTCATACACATAAAAATAAATTAAAAAAAAATTTAAAAAAAGGTGTAAGTGCACCCATGTCGTGCAGTGCTGCAGAGGTCAGAAGAGGGCGTCGGATTCCCCTGGAACTGGAGTTAAAGACGGTTCTTAGCCTCCATGTGGGTGCTGGGAATCGAACCCGGGTTCTCTGTAAGAGTAGTCGGCACTCTTAACCGCTGAGCCATCTCTCCAGCCCAAACTTGTGTGTTTTTAACATAAAATATATTTACACCTGGGCGTGGTAGCGCACACCTTTAATCCTGGCACTTGGGAGGCAGAGGCTGGCTGATCTCTCTGAGTTCAAGGCCAGCCTGGTTTATGTACGTAGTGAGTTCCAGAACAGCCAGAGTTACAGGGAGACCTTGTCTCAAAAGAAAAAAAACCAAACAAACAACAAAACAACAAAAAAATCATATGCATGTACTGCCCTCATGGCCAGAGAGGGTATTGGACCTCCTGGATCTAGAGTGACAATAGTTGTGAGCTATCATGTGGATGTTGGAACCAACCTGGGTTCTCTGCAAGAGCAACCAGTGCTCTTAACTGCTGACCCATCTCTCCAGCCTCCCATACATAACTTTTGTTTTGTTTTGTTTTTTGAGACAGGGTCTCACTATATATGTAGCCCTGACTGACCTGGTACTCACTATGTAGGGCATAGTGGCTTCCTCCCGAGTACTGAGATTAAAGGTGTTCATCACTATACCTGTCTCAGTAATTATTTATGTGTATGAGTGTATTGCCTTGATGTGTATACCTGTGTCATGCAATGCCCACAGAGGCCAGAAGAGGGGATTTGATTCCCTAGAACTGGAGCTATAGTCAGCTGTTCGCTGCTATGCAGGTGTTTGGGACCAAACCTGTATTATCTGAAAGAGCAGTCAGGTCTTAACTACTGAGCCATCTCCTGAACCTCTCAGAAAATAATTAAAAATATTTTCTAGTGATGGAGAGATAGCTTAGAGGTTAAGAACACTGGCTGCTCTTCAGGTGACCCAGGTTCAGTTTCTAGCACCATTATGGCAGCTAACAACTGTCCATAACTCCAGTTTCAGGGGATTCAGTGCCCTCTTTTGACCTCAGTGGGCATCAAGTGACACAGGTGGAGTTACATACTTGCAGACAATACACTCCTATCCAAATTAGAAGTAATAAGCTGAGCGTGGTGGCACACACCTTTAACCCCAGCACTTGGGAGGCAGAGGCAAGCTCTGTGAGTTCAAGGCCAGCCTACAGAGTGAGCTCCAGGATAGCTGGGACTAAAGGGAGATCCTGTCTCAAAACAATACCAAAACAAAACAAAACAAAAACCCAGAAGTAATAAAGTATAATCACAAGTTAAAAAAGCATTTTATGCAGATAGCAGTCTGATACGCCCCACTTGGTGTTTATGTTCTTATTTCCCTCTGGAACTACTTTGCTCTCAGCACTGCTTTCTTCCAGGCTCCTAGTTACAGCATGTAACTGCTTTTCTAGTTCAGTCTGCCAAAGTCTTCCCCATTCCTCTAAAACCCACATGGTCAGGTTCTGCACAACAGTCCACTCTCCTGGTACCAACTTATTTATTAGTTGCTTTTCTGTTGCTGTGATAAAACACTATGACCAAAGCAACTTGTAGAAGGAAGAGTTTATTTGGCTTATTTCCCGGATGGGTTAGAGTCCATAATGGTGGGGAGGCATGGTTTCAGGAGGTGACCAGAGCAGAAAGCTGAGCTATCACATCTGGGCACAGGAAGTAGAGAAAGACTAGAAATTGTGCAAGGCTTAAAAATTCTCAAAGACCTTCCCCAGAGATGCACTTCCCCCAGCAAGGCTGACTTCCTAGAGCATCCCCAAACAGCGCCACCAACTGGGGGCAAAATGTCTAAACACTTGGAGCCCAAGGGAACATTCTCAAACCACCACACTGTATTTCTCTTTGTCTCCTGCTTTTTTTATTTTTTATTAAATTTTTTTTTATTAATTTTTTTTTTTTTTTTGNCTGTCCTGGAACTCTCCGTAGACCAGCTGCCTGACGGTATTATCATTAATTGTAGTATTTTATGTGTAGAGTGTTTGCCTGCACCTATGGAAGTATTGCACATTTCAAAGGGCAGAAAGAGGGCATGGATCCCTGGAACTGGAGTTACACTTTGTTACTGCTGTGGGTCCTGGACCGCACCCAGTTGCTCTGCAAGAGCAACAGCACTCTAACGCACAAAGCCATTCTCACCACTTCTTTTTGAAGCATAGCTGCATGAAGTGTTGGGGGCCATGTCACAATGCATGTTTAAGGTCAGGATAATAGGAGCTACCCCCCTTTGCAGGGTCAAGGGATCCAACTCATGTGCAAAATTAGCAACAAATTAACCACTGCGATGCTCAGTGGGAGAGGCTCCTGCCACCAAACTGATGACCTGAGTTTGATCCTGGGAACCATATAATAGGAGATAAACAACAACTGCCATTTGTTCTCTCACACATGCATTTCGCATATACACATAAAGTAAATGTAGTTAAAAAATGCATTACCAAGAAAACTAACTAGCATGTGTCTAAAGTGTATAATTCAGGACTTGGAGGCAAGAAGAGGAGAGGGGAGGGAGGAGGATAGAGGGAGGGAGCGGAACCAGGAGGCAGGAGTCAGAGCTCAATTCTCTGCTACATTCCAGGCAAACCTGAGCTACTGAGTCTTGCACGGGTCAAGGGAGGGTGAGGAGAACAATTCGAATTATAGTTCTGTTTTAGATAGCTTTAGTGTCAACTTGAATCACCTGGGTCAAAGGAACCTCAATTAGGGAACTTCCTACTGGATGGTCCACGTGGGAATGTCCGTGAGGCATTTTCTTGATTATTTAGTGATATCAGAGGGCCCAGCCACTGTGGTGGTGCCACTCTGGGCAGGGTGTTGTGTATTATATAAGAAGGCAGGCGATGCGGGTGTGGTGGCGCACGCCTTAATCTAGCACTCAGGAGGCAGAGGCAGGCGGATCTTTTGTGAATTCAACGGCAGCCTGGTGTACAGAGTGGAGTTCCAGGACAGCCGGGCTACAAGGCAGACCCTGTCTCAAAAGACCAAAAAAAAAAAAAAAAAAGAAAGCAGGCTGAGGCATGGGCCAGGGGAGCAAGCGTTTCTCCATGGCTTGTGCCTCAGCCTCTGCCTACAGGTTCTTACCCTGAGTTCCCACCTTGTGCCAAACTGTGACCCAGGAGATGTAAGAAAAATAAGCCTTTCAGGCCTAAGTTGGTATTGGTCCAAGTGTTTTGTCATAGCAATGGAGAAGCAAACTAGAACAACAGTGTTGTAAATGACTGTCAATGCTCTGGGGTCTTCCAGTCATTTCACCTAACCAGTCACCAGCCTAAGTGGAAGACAAAAAAGCAGGAGACAAGCTGGCAGAATGGCTAGCGGTTAAGAGCACCGACTGCTCTTGCAGAGGACCCATGGTCGATTCCAGACACCCCCATGGTTGGCTAAGCCCTCTGATAACTCCAATTTCAGAGAACTCCCGTTTCCAGGGGGAATCCTTACACCGCCTCTTCTGACCTCCTTGGCATGCACACTGGGTTGCACAAACCTACATGTCAGACCGTTTACATCCATAACACATGAATAACATTAAGAAAAATATTAGGCCCGCAGGCGTGGTGGCGCATGCTTTTAATCCTAGCACTGGGAGAGAGGTGGGCGGATCTCTGTGAGTCAAGGCCAGCCTGGTCTACATGAGTGATTCAGGACAGCCAGAGCTAATCAGGGGACCCTGTTCAAAAGAAAAAAAAAAAAAAATCCCCAAAAGTAAAAAAAGAAAAAATAGAATAGTAAAGGTAATGCACTCAGGACTTCCCTGCACTTTTTATTGCTCTCTAGGGAGTCATATTGTTCTTTTGTTGCTGTGATAAAACTCTGTGACCAAGGGAACTTAGAAAAGGAAGAGTTTGCTGGGCATGGTGGCACACACATTTAATCCTTTGGGAGGCAGAGGCAGGTGGATTTCTGTGAGTTCAAGGTCAGCCTGGTCTACATAGCGAATTTCAGGACAGCTGGGGCTACAGGGAGACACTGTCTTAAAAGGACCTTTTTTTGGAGTCTGTTGTTTCTAAATTAGAGTCTGTCATGGCAGCCGGACAAGGTGAGGTGGCTGGAGTCCTGGCAAGGCTTAAGAACTGTCTTAGCTGGGCCCCCAGTGACTCGCTTCTTCCAGCAAGACCACACCTCCTGAGACTTCCAAAACAGCACCATGCAGGCGCAGCATGTCCAGACACTTGGAGCCCATGGGGACGTTCTCATTCTAACCACCCCAGAAGGATGTGGGGTTTTCGGTGTGGGAGTCAGTACTAGGGAAAAGTACCTGGTTGCTGGGGAGAGAAAACCTGCCCAGGGGACCTGCTGAAGCCAGGAGGGCATGGAGAACCAGTTCAGGCTTGTGCCTGGGTGGGACGAGTGAGCGGCAGTTTCTGGGACAGAGTGAAGGTCTTCTGAGGGAGCTAAGGATCAGGCATTAGGGTGCAGTTGAAGTCACCTTACTCCCAACAGGGCGCTGCCACACCACTGGGAGGGACATAGGACAATAAGGCCACAGAGAAGCGGCAGCAGCAGCTCCACCTCACTTCATCTCCAGGAAGGGCTCTCCCTGCCTGGCAGCCCATTTGAAGGGTCTCAATATTGAGCACAGAACAAGACAAGGCCCCCAGTCCTTGAAACCCACAGGATTAGTGGGAGAGATGAAAAGTAAGAAAGCTCCCTGGTGAAAAGGGCCATAAATTAAAGGATGAATGGAGAGACTGAGGGACAGATACTGTCAGGGCAGCCCAGGCAGGTGGCCTTTATGAAGAGGAACAAGAGGAACAGTGCAAAGGCCCAGAGGCAGCAACAAGCTGGAGATGTTGAGTAGTTGTCTGCCTTGTATGGCCTTAGTGCAGCCAGTTAGGGAGCAGTCCCCAGAAGTCCCCAGAAGTTGGGGGCAGAGGTAGATACTAGCCCTTCTTTCCTCCCTAGTACTGTCTACTGAACCCAGGGCTCTCTTGCATGCTAGGCAAGCACTTTACCACTTGAGCTGCATCCTCAGCCCTCTTTATACCTTTTTTTTTTTTTTTTTTTTGTCTTCTTGAGACAGGGTCTCCCTGTAGCCCCAGCTGTCCTGGAACTCACTATGCAGACCAGTCTGGCCTTGAACTCACAGAGATCTGCCTGCCTCTGCCTCCCTCCTGAGTGCTGGGACTAAAGGCGAGCGCTACCACGCCTGGGTCCCCTCTTTATATTTTTTTTATTTTGAGACAGAGTCTCATCGAGTTACCTAAGCCGGGCTTACTCTGGAATACAGACAGGCCTTGCTCAAACTTTTGCCTTCACCTCTCTGGGTAGCTAGGATGCACTACTAGGTCCAGAAGGGGTTTGCTTTTTAGGTCATGGAACTGGATTTTGGAAATGGGTTCTTGGACCAAGCATCTTGAACCGAGGATTCATTGCCTGTTTGTTTTGGTCCTGTACCCTTAGAGCTGTTGTTAAAGACGCGGGCAGGACCAGCAGCTCACCGATTTAGCACATTCACCCGGTGCAAGGTCTTCAGGTGCCCGCTTTAGGCCACGCCCCCGAAGGATGATGGACGTGGCCCATGCTCTGCCCTGCGGGACGCCGGGAGTGGCCTGTGCTGCTCTGTGCTCCGCCCGGCAGTCCAGAACCGGGGAGCTGCCTGCGTGAAGTGTCTTAGCTGCAGGCCCACGCCGTGTCCGTCACCCATGGCCGCGCTTCTCGCCCGGGCCTATGGCCCACTCCGCGGAGGTGAGTGCTCTCGGGCTACGCCCTGCGGAGCCCCCCGCCCGCTGAGCCCGCCGAGCCCGCCAAGGTCCTGCCACAAAGGCAGGCGGAACCTCCTGCGGCTGCGCGGCCTTTGCCCTAGTTGGGTGGCCCCAGGCGCTTTGCCGACCCTGGATTTTCAGGGATCCGGCTTGGACCCTGCTCCAACTCCCGCCTTGGCACCCCAGGCTCCTTTGCCTGGCTGCATCCATCCTCCTGCCCCTCATTTCAGCCCCAGTGGAGGTTATGGCTGTGCCCTTTCTCCCTGTAAGGCCTGGCTTTGAACTCCCATTCTTATAAGTGACCTTGGACAAGACGCTCAATCTCTCTGCATCAATAGGTCCATGGGTGAACCATTACCATCCTTAGAGAATTGTTGATTACAGACTATATAAAAAATAATGCAGCGGTTGGCAGCTAACAGGTATCCCATAATGTTAGCGTTGGGGGTTATTCTTATTCCAGTGCCTTCCTGTCCATCGTTTGTCTCAGCTGTAGAAGCCCTCACCAGGCCGCCAGGGCTTCCTTTGGTCCACACAACAACAGAGGAATCTTGATTGAGACCTGTGCAAAATAACCATTGGTAATTCTTTAGTCCTCCCATTCCCAGGAGCCTGTGCTATTTTTCTCCACGTTTTATAGAAAGCGAGACTGAGCGAACTTAAACCCTTGTCTGAGTTCACAGAGATGTGGTGTTAGTATTGGTGCTGTACTGAAGACTGAAAAATATTTAGCAAGCAGTTCAGTAATTTGACTAGCTTGGGCTCTTCAGTAGCAGCAGTGTTGACATTCGTATCAGCAATTTTTTAAAATTTCTTTTAATTTTTATTTATTTTTTATGTGTATGAATGTACTGTCTGCATGTAGGTTTGTGCACCCGTGTGGTGCAATGCCTCGGAGGTCAGAAGAGGGTGTCAGATTCCCCTGGAACTGGAGTTCTCCTGGAATTGGGAGTTACAGATGGTTCTCATCCGCCATGTGGGTGCTGGGGATCGAACCCAGGTCCTCTGCAAGAGCAATTGGTGCTCTTAACCGCTAGGCCATCTCTCCAGCCCCCAGCAATTTTTTTTTTTTTTTTTGAGATGGGGCCTTGGTATATTCCCCAGGCTAGTCTGGAATTCCTGGCTCAGGTGAACCTACCTCAGCCTCCTGAGTAGTTGGTACTACAGGTGCTGCTTGCTCTACTGCTATGGGTGGAGAGTGGATAATTCTCTTTTTTTGGGGGGGGGGTCTTTTCGAGACAGGGTCTCCCTCTAGCCCCAGCTGACCTGGAACTCACTCTGTAGACCAGGCTGGCCTTGAACTCACAAAGATCCGCCTGCCTCTGCCTCTCAAGTGCTAGGATTAAAGGTGTGCGCCACCAAGCCCGGCTCCTCTTTTTTCTTTCTTTTTTTTTTTTTAAAGGTTTATATTAAGATTTATTTTAATTTTATTTTTTATTTATTTATTTTTTGGTCTTTTCGAGACAGGGTCTCCCTGTAGCCCCAGCTGTTCTGGAACTCACTCTGTAGACCAGGCTTAAACTCACAAAGATCTGCCTGCCTCTGCCTCCCAACTGCTGGGACTAAAGGCATGTACCACCAGGCCCGGCAATTTATTTTTATTTTTAAAATTTATTTGTATGTATGTGTCTCTGTTGAGTGTATGACTTGTGTATGCAAGTGCTTGAAGGGGCCAGAAGAGGGGGTCAGATCTCCTGGAGCTGGAGTTAGAGGTGGTTGTGAGCTTACCAGATGGTGGGTGCTGGGACGCACTCTTACTGGCTGAGCCACCTCCAGCTCCACTGGGTTTGTTGTGGGAGTTGTTTTGTGTTTGTGAAAATGTTGGGCAGTGCCCTTGGCCGCTACCTACTGGATACCAATAACACTCCCCTTTCTAGTGTGACATCCAAAATATGTCTGCAGATAGCTCTCGGGGGAGGGTACAAAACCTTCACCTCTTAAGTTAATGGATCATGATTCTTCATTGTCTTTTTAAAAATTATTTATTTATTTATTTACTTATTTATTTATTTATTTTTATGTGTATGAGTGTTGTGTCTGCATGTGGGTTGGTGCACCCGTGTCCAGTGCTGCAGAGGTCAGAAGAGGGTGTCGGATTCCCCTGTAACTGGAGTCAAAGACGGTTCTTAGCCACCATGTGGGTGCTGGGAATTGAACCTGGGTCCTCTGCAAGAGCAGCTGGTGCTCTTAACCACTGAGTCATCTCTCAAGCCCCTTTCATTGTCTTTTGTGTGTATAAGTATGTGCATGTTTGTGACCTGTGCTTGCAGGTGGTCAGTCATGTGTGTTTGCATGTACCTGGATAGGCATGTATGGGGGCCAGAGATTGATGTCATCTGGTAGATTGACATTTATTGTGGTTTAAAAAAAAATTACATTTTGCTGGGCGTGCCTTTAATCCCAGCACTTGGGAGGCAGAGGCAGGCAGATCTCTGTGAGTTCAAGGCCAGCCTGGTCTACTGAGCAAGCTCCAGGCCAGCTGGGACTAAAGGGAGACCCTGTCTCAAGAATACCAAAAAAATAAAAAATAAAAAAATTACATTTTACTTATTATGTGTGTGCGCTCATATGTATGCCGTGACGTGTGTAGAGGTCAAAGGACAACATGTGAGAGTTAGTTCTGTCCTACCATGTCAGAGCCCAGGGTTGAACTTGGGTTGTCAGGTTTGGTTTTAAGTACATTGACCTGCTCCACCTTGTTTATTGAGACTGGGATGCGCACTGAATGGAGAGTTTACCAGTTGTCTAAACTGGCTGTCCAGTGTACTCTGAGTATCCTCCCAAAGCTAGGATTATAGGCATACATCACCATTGGGGATCCAAACTCAAGTCCTTATGCTTCCACAGATTCATCTTACCAACTAAGCCTGCTCTCATCCCCCAGGGCTTCGTTATGTAGCCCAGCCTGGTCTCAAATGTGTGGTCCTGAGTGCTTAGATTATAGGTATGCACCACCATGCCTGGCCATGATTATTATTATTTATTTATTTGGTCTTTTTTTTTTTTTTTTTTATTTTTGAGACAGGGTCTCCCTTTAGTCCCAGCTGACCTGGAACTCACTCTGTAGACCAGGCTGGCCTTGAACTCACAGAGATCCACCTGCCTCTGCCTCCTGAGTGCTGGGATTAAAGGCGTGCACCACCATGCCTGGCACTATTTGGTCTTTTTGAGACAGGGTCTCCTTGTAGCCCCGGCTGTCCTGGAACTCACACTGTAGACCAGGCTGGCCTTGAATTCACAAAGATCCGCCTGCCTCTGCCTCCTGAGTGCTAGGATTAAAGGCGTGCGCCACCACACCCGGCATCAGCCTGCTTTCTTATATAATACACAACAACCTGCCCAGGGGTGGTACCACCCACAGTGGCTGGGCCCTCTGATATCACTAAATAATCAAGAAAATCCCCCACAGACATGGCCATCAGCCAGTTCAATGAAGGAAATTCCCCAATTGGGGCTCCCTCAACCCAGCTGTATCAAGTTGACACTAAAGCTATCTAACACAACTATATTTGAAGTTGTTCTCCTCACCCCCTCCCCTTGAGGCAAAGACTCATGTAGCTCAGGTTGGCCTGGAACTGCATAGCAGAGAATGAGCTCTGATCCTCCTGCCTCTGCCTCCAAAGTCCTGAGATTATACACTTAGACCACCATGCCTAGCTTGAGAGGTTTTCTTGTAAATGCATTTTTTTAACTACATTTACTTTATGTGTATATGCGAAATGCATGTGTGAGAGAACAAATGGCAGTTGTTGTTTATCTCCTATTATATGGCTCCCAGAGATCAAACTCAGGTCATCAGGTTTGGTGGCAGGGACCTTTCCCCACTGAGCCATCGCAGTTGGTAAAGTTGTTTGCTATGAAATTTTGGCGACATGAGTTGGATCCCTGAAACCCATGCAAAGGGAGAGAGTAGCCTCCATAAAATTATCCCCTGACCTTAACACATGCATTGTGACATGTGCCCCACACACTTCATGCACATATGCTTCAAAAAAGAAGGGTGGGGCTGGAGAGATGGCTTGGTGGTTAAGAGTGCTGGTTGCTCTTGCAGAGCACTGGGTTCAGGTCCCAGGACCCACAAGGCAGCTAACAAAGGTTGGTAACTCCAGTTCCAAGGGATCCAATGCCCTCTTCTGGCCCTTGTGGACATTGTGCAATACTTCCATAGGTGCAGGCAAACACTCATACACATAAAATAAACATTTAACAATTAAGAATAATACCAGTTCAAGGCCAGCCTGGTCTACGGAGCAAGTTCCAGGACAGCTGGGGCTACAGGGAGACCCTGTCTCCAAAAGACAAAAAAAAAAAAAAAATCCCCAAAAGTAAAAAAAGAAAAAATAGAATAGTAAAGGTAATGCACTCAGGACTTCCCTGCACTTTTTATTGCTCTCTAGGGAGTCATATTGTTCTTTTGTTGCTGTGATAAAACTCTGTGACCAAGGGAACTTAGAAAAGGAAGAGTTTGCTGGGCATGGTGGCACACACATTTAATCCTTTGGGAGGCAGAGGCAGGTGGATTTCTGTGAGTTCAAGGTCAGCCTGGTCTACATAGCGAATTTCAGGACAGCTGGGGCTACAGGGAGACACTGTCTTAAAAGGACCTTTTTTTGGAGTCTGTTGTTTCTAAATTAGAGTCTGTCATGGCAGCCGGACAAGGTGAGGTGGCTGGAGTCCTGGCAAGGCTTAAGAACTGTCTTAGCTGGGCCCCCAGTGACTCGCTTCTTCCAGCAAGACCACACCTCCTGAGACTTCCAAAACAGCACCATGCAGGCGCAGCATGTCCAGACACTTGGAGCCCATGGGGACGTTCTCATTCTAACCACCCCAGAAGGATGTGGGGTTTTCGGTGTGGGAGTCAGTACTAGGGAAAAGTACCTGGTTGCTGGGGAGAGAAAACCTGCCCAGGGGACCTGCTGAAGCCAGGAGGGCATGGAGAACCAGTTCAGGCTTGTGCCTGGGTGGGACGAGTGAGCGGCAGTTTCTGGGACAGAGTGAAGGTCTTCTGAGGGAGCTAAGGATCAGGCATTAGGGTGCAGTTGAAGTCACCTTACTCCCAACAGGGCGCTGCCACACCACTGGGAGGGACATAGGACAATAAGGCCACAGAGAAGCGGCAGCAGCAGCTCCACCTCACTTCATCTCCAGGAAGGGCTCTCCCTGCCTGGCAGCCCATTTGAAGGGTCTCAATATTGAGCACAGAACAAGACAAGGCCCCCAGTCCTTGAAACCCACAGGATTAGTGGGAGAGATGAAAAGTAAGAAAGCTCCCTGGTGAAAAGGGCCATAAATTAAAGGATGAATGGAGAGACTGAGGGACAGATACTGTCAGGGCAGCCCAGGCAGGTGGCCTTTATGAAGAGGAACAAGAGGAACAGTGCAAAGGCCCAGAGGCAGCAACAAGCTGGAGATGTTGAGTAGTTGTCTGCCTTGTATGGCCTTAGTGCAGCCAGTTAGGGAGCAGTCCCCAGAAGTCCCCAGAAGTTGGGGGCAGAGGTAGATACTAGCCCTTCTTTCCTCCCTAGTACTGTCTACTGAACCCAGGGCTCTCTTGCATGCTAGGCAAGCACTTTACCACTTGAGCTGCATCCTCAGCCCTCTTTATACCTTTTTTTTTTTTTTTTTTTTGTCTTCTTGAGACAGGGTCTCCCTGTAGCCCCAGCTGTCCTGGAACTCACTATGCAGACCAGTCTGGCCTTGAACTCACAGAGATCTGCCTGCCTCTGCCTCCCTCCTGAGTGCTGGGACTAAAGGCGTGCGCTACCACGCCTGGGTCCCCTCTTTATATTTTTTTTATTTTGAGACAGAGTCTCATCGAGTTACCTAAGCCGGGCTTACTCTGGAATACAGACAGGCCTTGCTCAAACTTTTGCCTTCACCTCTCTGGGTAGCTAGGATGCACTACTAGGTCCAGAAGGGGTTTGCTTTTTAGGTCATGGAACTGGATTTTGGAAATGGGTTCTTGGACCAAGCATCTTGAACCGAGGATTCATTGCCTGTTTGTTTTGGTCCTGTACCCTTAGTGCTGTTGTTAAAGACGCGGGCAGGACCAGCAGCTCACCGATTTAGCACATTCACCCGGTGCAAGGTCTTCAGGTGCCCGCTTTAGGCCACGCCCCCGAAGGATGATGGACGTGGCCCATGCTCTGCCCTGCGGGACGCCGGGAGTGGCCTGTGCTGCTCTGTGCTCCGCCCGGCAGTCCAGAACCGGGGAGCTGCCTGCGTCAAGTGTCTTAGCTGCAGGCCCACGCCGTGTCCGTCACCCATGGCCGCGCTTCTCGCCCGGGCCTATGGCCCACTCCGCGGAGGTGAGTGCTCTCGGGCTACGCCCTGCGGAGCCCCCCGCCCGCTGAGCCCGCCGAGCCCGCCAAGGTCCTGCCACAAAGGCAGGCGGAACCTCCTGCGGCTGCGCGGCCTTTGCCCTAGTTGGGTGGCCCCAGGCGCTTTGCCGACCCTGGATTTTCAGGGATCCGGCTTGGACCCTGCTCCAACTCCCGCCTTGGCACCCCAGGCTCCTTTGCCTGGCTGCATCCATCCTCCTGCCCCTCATTTCAGCCCCAGTGGAGGTTATGGCTGTGCCCTTTCTCCCTGTAAGGCCTGGCTTTGAACTCCCATTCTTATAAGTGACCTTGGACAAGACGCTCAATCTCTCTGCATCAATAGGTCCATGGGTGAACCATTACCATCCTTAGAGAATTGTTGATTACAGACTATATAAAAAATAATGCAGCGGTTGGCAGCTAACAGGTATCCCATAATGTTAGCGTTGGGGGTTATTCTTATTCCAGTGCCTTCCTGTCCATCGTTTGTCTCAGCTGTAGAAGCCCTCACCAGGCCGCCAGGGCTTCCTTTGGTCCACACAACAACAGAGGAATCTTGATTGAGACCTGTGCAAAATAACCATTGGTAATTCTTTAGTCCTCCCATTCCCAGGAGCCTGTGCTATTTTTCTCCACGTTTTATAGAAAGCGAGACTGAGCGAACTTAAACCCTTGTCTGAGTTCACAGAGATGTGGTGTTAGTATTGGTGCTGTACTGAAGACTGAAAAATATTTAGCAAGCAGTTCAGTAATTTGACTAGCTTGGGCTCTTCAGTAGCAGCAGTGTTGACATTCGTATCAGCAATTTTTTAAAATTTCTTTTAATTTTTATTTATTTTTTATGTGTATGAATGTACTGTCTGCATGTAGGTTTGTGCACCCGTGTGGTGCAATGCCTCGGAGGTCAGAAGAGGGTGTCAGATTCCCCTGGAACTGGAGTTCTCCTGGAATTGGGAGTTACAGATGGTTCTCATCCGCCATGTGGGTGCTGGGGATCGAACCCAGGTCCTCTGCAAGAGCAATTGGTGCTCTTAACCGCTAGGCCATCTCTCCAGCCCCCAGCAATTTTTTTTTTTTTTTTTGAGATGGGGCCTTGGTATATTCCCCAGGCTAGTCTGGAATTCCTGGCTCAGGTGAACCTACCTCAGCCTCCTGAGTAGTTGGTACTACAGGTGCTGCTTGCTCTACTGCTATGGGTGGAGAGTGGATAATTCTCTTTTTTTGGGGGGGGGGNTTTTTTTAGTGTTTTTGAGACAAGGTCTCCCTGTAGTCCCAGCTAGCCTGGAACTCACTGTATAGACCAGGCTGGCCTTGAACTCACAGAGATCCACCTGCTTCTGCCTCCCAAGTGCTGGGATTAAAGCTGTGTACAACCATGCCTGGCTTTTTTTTTTTTTAACTAATTTTTTTTTTTTTTGAGACAGGGTCTCCCTTATAACCCCAGCTGGCCTGGAACTCATTCTTTAGATCAGGCTGGCCTTGAACTCATAGAGATCTGCCTGCCTCTGCCTCCCAAGTGCTGGGATTAAAGGTGTGTGCCACCACGCCTGGCCTAAGACAGTTCTTAGCCGCCATGTGGGTGCTGGGAATTGAACCCAGTCCTCTGTAAGAGCAGTTGGCGCTCTTAACCACTGAGCCATCTCTCCAGCCCCATAAAATAAAATATTTTTATTTGTTATTATCGTGTCTGTACATGATGTGTGTGTTGGGGGAGGGGCAGGCATGTGTGCCAAGTGTATGGATGTGGAGGTTGGATGGAGGACAACTGTGTAGAATAGGTTCTCTCCACATTTCTGTCGATTCCAGGGATTAAACTCAGGTTGTCAGTCTGGCTTGGGAAGCACGCACCCCACTGAACCATCTTGATAGCTCCTGCGGGCTTTCCTTATACACATAGGAAAACAGAAGCGTGGAGAAGTGAAGCAACTTCCCAGGGTTTCTGTGGAGCTAGGCTTCACACTCTGTTCCGACTGGTTTTATCCCCCTTCCCCACCCACTATGCAGCCAGGAGGTCTCATTCTACCTGGAAATGGTACTGTCAGGCCTCCTGCATCCCCACCACACCCCCTAGACTTGCTCCTCTTGCTGATGTTACCTGATGCTGTACTTGTGTTTTTACCACCTCAGTGGAGATGTGAGAATACTGTTTGTGAGGGGAGGAAACAGGCCTTAGAGTAGCAGCAGGGAGGCCACTGCCTAACAGAGGGCTAAGTGGACCAGGCTGGCTCTGAATGCACAGAGATCCACCTGCTTCTGCCTCCTGAGTGCTGGGAGTAAAGCTATGTGCCTCCATGCTCTGCTAGTCTGTTTTATTTTTTATTTTTTTGGTCTTTTCGAGACAGGGTCTCCCTGTAGTCCCAGCTGTCCTGGAACTCACTCTGTAGACCAGGCTGGCCTTGAACTCACAAAGATCCGCCTGCCTCTGCCTCCCAAGTGCTAGGATTAATAGTCTGTTTTATTTATGTGTGTGTGTGTATGTGTGCTTCTGTAGAGACAGAAGAGGGCATAGGATGGAGCTGGAGTTATAGTAGGTTCTGAGCTATCCAATGTCAATGTCGGTGTTGGGAACAGACAGTATGTGCTCTTTTCTTAAATATTTTTTTAAATTTTATTTTATTATTTTTTATGTGTATAAGTGTACTATCTGCATGTAGGTTGGTGCACCTGTGTCGTGCAGTGCCATGGAGGTCAGAAGAGGGCGTCAGATTCCCCTGGAACTGGAGTTAAAGATGGTTCTCAGCCGCCATGTGGGTGCTGGGGATCAAACCTGGGTCCTCTGCAAGAGCAGTCGGTGCTCTTAACCACTAGGCCATCTGTCCAGGCCCAGTATGTGCTCTTAATTGCTGAACCATCTCTCCAGCTCTAAGGACTCTTTGTTTTGTTTTGTTTGTTAATGGGAAAAATAAGGCATCCAGCCCAGATAGTTTTACTAGAGTTCCAAGAGAAGAAAGAACAAAGCCCCAAGGCTTTCCTCCCAGCTGTGCAGTTGGAATAAGCGTGGTTTACTCAGTGTGTTCCATCTCCCCAGGCTGTATGTGAGCTGAGAACTAAACCCTTGGCCGGTTTATGCAGTTACTAATTAATGATGTTAATTTGTGGGCCTCGGGTGATGGAGTATGCTGCTGCAGGTTATCAACTGTCAGATTTTTATAGTTTCTTTTCAGTCTTTTTTTTTTGGTCTTTTCAAGACAAGGTCTCCCTGTAGCCCCAGCTGTCCTGGAACTCACTCTGTAGACCAGGCTGGCCTTGAACTCACAAAGATCCGCCTGCCTCTGCCTCCCAAGTGCTGGGATTAAAGGCGTGTGCCACCACACCCAGCAAAAATCTGTTTTTTTTTTTTTTTTTATTTCGGTATGTATATCAATGTACTGTCTGCAAAATCTGGATTTATTTTTATGTGTATGAATGTTTTGCATGCATGCGTGCATGTAAATGCACCAGTGTCATATGCAAAGCCTGTAGAAGCCAGAAGAGGGCTTCTGAGTCCCTGGACCTGGAGTTCCAGATGGTTGTTAGCTGCCATGTGGGTGCTGAGAACTGAACCCAGGTCTACAGAAGCAGCCTGTGCTCTTAACCACTGAGCCATCTCTCCAGTCCCCAGATTTTAAAAATATATTTATTCTTTGAGAATTTCAGACATGTACACAATGCATGTCAGATTGTTTAATGCAAAGATTAAGGTGATGTATGTAGTTGGAGTGGTAGTACATACTTGTAATCCCAGCACTCAGGAGGAGAGGCCAGAGGATTATGAATTCATCAGCAGTTTAGCCTGCATACTAAGACCTCATCTAAAAGAAAAGACACAGTGTATGTCTGCTGCCTAGTTTGGGGTGCTTTGGCTTAGTCACCATGGCATGTCACAGTAGGAATGCGCCTGTGTGACCATATTCTTTTTTTTTTTGGTCTTTTCGAGACAGGGTCTCCCTGTAGCACCAGCTGTCCTGGAACTCACTTTGTAGACCAGGCTGGCTTTGAACTCACAAAGAATCCGCCTGCCTCTACCTCCCAAGTGCTAGGATTAAAGGTGTACGCCACCACGCCCGGCATGACCATATTCTTATAAGAAATTTGGTTTGGGTCTGAAGAGATGGCCACATGGTGGCTAACAACCACCCATAACTCCAGTTCCTGGGGAATCTGATGTCCTCTTCTGACCTCAATGGGCATTGTACAGCATGGGTACATTTATACACATGCAGGCAATACACTCAGTACAGAAAATAATAAATAAAATACATTTTTTAATTAAAAAATATTTTTTTGGTCTTTTTGAAACACGGTCTCCCTTTAGTCCCATTTGGCCTGGAGCTCGCTATATAGACCAGGCTGGCCTTGAACTCACAGAGATCTGCCTGCCTCTGCCTCCCGAGTGCTAGGATTAAAGGCATGCACCACCATGCCCGGCCCAATAAAATACTTTTTAAGAAAAGAAAGAAATCTGGTTTCTAAGACCTGAGCGCGTTTCTCTGGGCAGCAACTCCTCCTGTCTCTGCAGTTCACAGCTGGAAAGAAGCATCTAGGCTCTCGTTGCACAGGGTCTGCCCCCCCCCCCCCGTCTCCGTGGACTTTGCATCTTCGTGCTTTCTCTGTGGGTTACTGTGCTGTACCCTCCGCTAAGCAAACCTTAGCTGTGTCATAACCTGACACCTGGCCATGGGATGGACTTCGTCCAGTCAGTCACCGATTTGGAGGACATTCACAGCCCCTCAAGCATCTGCTGGCCTTGGACCCTCCTCTGTTCTAGGTTGCTATGGTTACAACCACGTTCTTAGAGAATTCTCTTACAGTCTTCACCTTAGATTTTTAAAATATTTTATTATTTTTATTATGTGTATGAGTGTTATATCTGCATGTATATAAGCATACCCATACCATGCAATGCTTGTGGAGTCCAGAAGAGGGTGTCAGATCCCTTGGAACTGGAGTTATGGATGGTTGTTGGCGGCATGTGGGTGCTGGGAATTAAGCCTGGGTTCTCTGGAAGAACAGCTGGTACTCTTAGCCAATGAGCCATCTCTGAAATCTCTCCCCTTAGATTTTTTTTTTCCTGCGATCTGTCTCATTGAGATTTTAAAAAATCAATTAAAAACAAGCCGGGTGTACGCCTTTAATCCTAGCACTTGGGAGGCAGAGGCAGGCAGATCTTTGTGAGTTCAAGGCCAGCCTGGCCCACATAGTGAGTTCCAGGACAGCTGGGGCTGCAGGCAGATCCTGTGTCAAAAACACCAAAAAAAAAAAAAANAAAAAAAAAAAAAAAAAAAAAAAAAAAAATCAATTGAAAACAAGAGCCAAGAGTGACAGTGAAGTTTGTCACTCAGGAGGCTGAGCGGGAGGGTCCTGAGTTCAAGGTCAGAAGAGCTACGGACTGAAACCCAAAAGCCAAACAAATAAACCCAGACAAACGAAAAGCACCCCCAAATCTCAAAACCAATAAAACAACCCCAAACCAAAGTCATCATCATAATGTCTATAGCTGGCATCTGGAAGTTGTGCATCTTCAGGACACCACAGCAGAGCAGGCACCTCCTTAGCTGCGTGACAGTCCCGGGTAGGTGAGGAGTCCTTACAGGCTTCTGAGCCTCCACAGGACCCACCTGTAGGGAGTGCTGAGCCACTTCCCAAAGAATATTGTATTTACCCAGATTAGGATAGCAGGTTATAGAAGGACCAGGGGGAGGGGAAGTGTGAGGGAGGTAGGCCAGAGTTGGGGAGGGCGCCTGTTTCTGCCTTGGCTATTTTACAACCTAAGTGGACTTTAGTCTTTTTATGTCTGAACTAACAAATGAAAGAAACATATGAGTTTACAGTGCCATTTAGTTGTTAAGGAGAATTAGAAACAATGTTTACAGCCAATCTCAGACTTTTTTTTTTTTTTTTTGGTCTTTTCAAGACAGGGTCTCCCTGTAGTCCCAGCTGTCCTGGAACTCACATTGTAGACCAGGCTGGCCTTGAACTCACAGAGATCCACCTGCCTCTGCCTCCCGAATGCTAGGATTAAAGGCGTGCGCCACCATGCCAGGCCCAATCTCAGACTTTTTAACCTTGAAATGTGTAATTTTTTTGGAGGGGAGAGGGTGCTGGGTTCAGAGTCGCAGGCCTTGCAAATGCTAGGCTGATGCTGGGCCACTGAGATCCACCCTCAGCACCTTCTCAGTGGAGGGCAAAATTAAACAAACAAACAAAAAACTTGGGCTTTTAATCTTAGCACTTTGGAAGCAGGATCAGGAGTTTCTCTGAGTCTGAGGCTATCCTAGTCTACTTTGTGATTTCTAGGCCACCCTGGGCTACACAGTGAGGTCCTGTCTCAAAAATCAAAAACTAAATAAGCTGAGCATGATGGCATTAAAAATTTTTTTTTTTATGTGTATGAATGTACTGTCTGCTTGTAGGTCTGTGCACCTGTGTTGTGCAATGCCTCGGAGGTCAGAAGAGGGTATTGGATTCCCCTGGAACTGGAGTTAAAGACGGTTCTCAGCCGCCATGTGGGTGCTGGGGATTGAACCCGGGTCCTCTGCAAGAGCAGTTGGCGCTCTTAACCGCTAGGCCATCTCTCCAGCCCCGCATTAAAATTTTTAAAGGGACTTAGTTTTTTGTTGTTGTTGTTTGTTTGTTTTTTGGTCTTTTTGAGATAGGGTCTACCTGTAGCTCTAGTTAGCCTAGAATTTACTATGTAGACCAGGCTGGCCTCAATCTCACAGAGATCTACCTGCTACTGCCTCTTGAGTGCTGGGAATAAAAGTGTGCCCCATCACACACAGTGGGAGTTTGTTTTGACTGTGCTAAACACAGACATACTCAAGATGACTAATATTTTTTTAAATGTGAGTTTTATTTAAAGATTTATTTTAATATTTATTTTTGTGTGTGCCCACAGAGGTCAGAATAGGGCATCAGATCCATTGGAACTGGAGCTAGTTATAAGTGGTTGTGAGCCAGCCAAGTGGGTTCTGGGAACTGAACTCTAATCCTCTGGAAGAGCAGCGATTACTTTTAACCACTAACCTGTCTCTCCAGGCCCTAAAATGTGAGTTTTGGAAGAGACTTTTGTGGTGGTACACACCTGTAACTCAGGACTCGGGAGGTGGTGACAGGAGGATCAGAAGTCACCCTCCGTTGCATAATGAGTTTGAGGCTAACCTGGGCTCTACGAGACCCTGTCTCAAAAATCAGCAAATAGAGACTTGAAGTTGTTCTATGTGATATACTTTTTTTTTTTTTTTTTTTTTTTATTTACGGGTCTCCTTGTCACCCCAGCTGACCTGGAACCAGGCTGGCCTTGAACTCACAGAGATCTGCTTGTGTCTACCTTCTGAATGCTGGGATTAAAGATGTGCACCACCACGCCTGGCTGGTGATAAACTTTTTTACTTATGGAGAAAGGGGTTTCTCTAGCTCATAGTCTTGAGGTTCAGAGTCTGTGGCTAAGCCAGACACGGGCTGTGGGGCTGCTGGTTTGGCTCCTAGTGAAGAGCTGGACATTGAGCCGCACTATTATTGTTCTTTTTTGATTTTTTTTAAATTGTTTATTTGTTCATTTATAATGGATGAGTGTACTGTCTGCATGTAGTTGGCTGCACTGTGTTGTGCAACTGACTGCGGAGGTTCAGAAGATGGTGTCAGATCCCCTGGAACTGGTAGTTAAAGATGGTTCACTAGCTGCCACTGTGGTGCTGGGAATTGACCCGGTCTCTGTAAGACACAGTTGGCATCTAACAAACGATATAAGAATAGGCAGCGCGCATGTGGGCCACGCTTTGATTCTAGCACTTGGAGGCAGAGTCAGGACGAGATCGTGCGTCGTTATTTCAGCCAGCCTGTTTGTCGACAGAGTGAGTTCAGGACCAGGGAGACCCTGTCTCGAAAGACCAAAAAAAAAAAAAAAAGAACAGTTGGTGCTCTTAACCACTGGGTCCATCTTTCCAGCCCGAATATATTATTATTCTTTTTTTTTTTCTTAAATATATGTTACTGTCTGCGCAGTAGGCTTGGTGCACCACTGGTCGTGCAGTGTGCCAAGGGAGTCAGAAGTAGGGCGTGGATTTCACCTGAACGTGTGAGTTAAAGACAGTTCTTACCACCATGTGGGTGCTGGGAATCGAACCCGGGTCCTCTGGCAAGGCAGCTCGGTGCTCGTTAACCGCTGAGTCCAGTCTCTCCAGCCCCCGATTATGGTTGATTCTAAAAAGGAGATCCCAAGCTCTTGTCATCAGTGTTTTTACTCATTGGCTTTGGTACACAGCACTCAGGGAAAACCCAACGTCTCTGTCCCATGGTCATGGCAGAAGACCATGTCAAAGCGGCCATGCTAATAAATGGGAAGTTCCAGCTACAGAAGTATTGCCAAGGGTCCAATGGTGATCAGAAGGAAAGGGGGAGAGAAAGTAACTAGTGCATATAGAGTATTGGTGACAGAAAACTGTCATCAGGGGTTGGCAAAGGTCCTAATGGGGGTGGGCACACGTGTGTGTGTGTGTGTGGTGTGCGTGGCGTGTTACATGTGCATGTTTGTGCACACATGTAGGTAGGTGACCAAAGGAAGGTCAATAGGGCACAGTTCTTTCTGCTGCTGATCTCCCAGTCCTGTAAATGGCATTGTGTGCCCTCTGCCTGCTGCGCTGTACGTGGCTGGTGGGCAGAGAGATGGGTACCTGTAAAGTGTAGAGGGAGCATGGTGCTATCATGAAGGCCTCAGCTGGGGCAGTCAGATCGGGGTGTAAATGGGTAGGGTCCACAGTCAGTGTGCGAGTGCCCGGCTGGGAGGCCGGAGCATTGGGCCGAGCGGGCCCTCAGAAGCTGCCCCTGCCATGATCTCCCTCCCTCTTTGGGGCCAGGTGAAGAAGATGGGTGAACTTGGGCTGTTGGCCATGGACGTGCCTGAGGAACTGAGCGGTGCTGGCCTGGATTACTTGGCCTATTCTATTGCCCTGGAGGAGATCAGCCGAGGCTGTGCCTCCACCGGAGTCATCATGAGCGTCAACAACGTGAGCCTGCCCGGGTCCTGGGACGGTTCAGGAAGCTGCCTGGGGCTGTGTACTGAGCCTCTCCCGGACCAACATGGCATCCCAGCTCACGTGACCTAGTGCGCGTCACCTCTGCCTCGGTAACCCCTGGGTGTGTGAGGAGAGAGTGGATGGACGGCCTCCAGCTCTGCTCCCTACTGTCCCCAGTCCTCTACTTGGGGCCAATCCTGAAATTTGGCTCCCCGGAGCAGAAGCGGCAGTGGATCACCCCTTTCACCAATGGTGACCAAATTGGCTGCTTTGCCCTCAGTGAACCAGGTACCGCATAAGGCAGGGGCTGTCCCATCTCCTCACCTCAGAATTGGGGTGACAGACCCAGGTGGGAGCTGGGTGTCCTCAGAGGGAGAAGGGGGTTGGGAGGCCTGCTGCTCTTTTGAGTCTTGAACCACTGGAGAGGTCTCAGGTGGGCTGCTGGGCTGGGTTTTGGCTCCCTGGGTGTATGAGGAGATGTGCTGCCCATTTTGGGTGAGGGAAGGTTTTGCCTTGAACACATTCCACTCCTTAAACTGACCCCTGTGTTTTCTGGGACTCTAAAGCTCTGGGAGTGGGCTGGAGCTTTCTTTGGGAGCCAGGCCCTGGCTTTAGAGCCTGGGTTGCAGGGTCTTTGTGATTGCCAAGGCAGGGGGCTGGGCTGGCTGCCCGTGCCATGAGGAATGGATGCACTGGGTGCTAAGTGTGTGTGTGGGCAGGGAACGGCAGTGATGCAGGAGCTGCTTCCACCACGGCCCGGGAAGACGGCGACTCATGGGTCCTCAACGGCACCAAAGCCTGGATCACCAACTCCTGGGAGGCGTCCGCCACTGTGGTCTTTGCCAGCACAGACAGGTCCCTGGGAAACAAGGTGGGGGCCCCACAATGGCCAGTGGACCCCTGGATGGCCATTTCCATTTCTAGATCAGGAATTTTTCCTGGGCTCTGCTGGAGCTGTCTCTGCTAGGGGTGAGGTGGCCCTTTCTGTCTCCCCTGGAGTTAGCCCTCCTCCAAGCCAATAAGACCCTGCCTGGGTATAGAGGGGCTGGAGCTTGTGTGGGGGTGCTGTTGTCTGGGTGGGGCTCTGGTAGCAGTTCTGGGGAGTCACTAGCTTTTGGGGTCTTCCAGGGAATCAGTGCCTTCCTGGTTCCCATGCCGACACCTGGGCTCACGCTGGGCAAAAAGGAAGACAAGCTGGGCATCCGGGCCTCCTCCAACAGCCAAACCTCAATCTTTGAGGACTGTTCGAATCCCAAGGAGAACCTGCTGGAGACCTGGGATGGGCTTCAAGATAGCTATGGTGAGCTGGGCAGTGCCCTGGGGCCAGGCCCTGGGCCCAGCTGCAGCCACTGACTGGATGGTCCCTACAGCAAACCCTGGACATGGGCCGAATTGGCATCGCCTCCCAGGCTCTGGGCATTGCCCAGGCTGCCCTCGATTGTGCCGTGAAATATGCTGAGAACCGCCGTGCCTTTGGGGCCCCCCTCACCAAACTCCAGAACATCCAGGTAGGGGGTGGGGGCTGGGCTATGGGAAGGACACGTGGCTTTTTACCTGCTCCCCTGCCCAACCCCACCCCATCACTGGAGGGAGGGAGAGCATCTGCTGACAGGAGAGGCTGGATTATTGCAGTTCAAGCTGGCAGATATGGCTCTGTCCCTGGAGAGTGCTCGGCTGCTGACCTGGCGTGCCGCCATGTTGAAGGATAATAAGAAGCCATTCACCAAGGTGCCTGTGGGAGGGGCTCCCGAGAGACACCCAAGACTGGGGGGCGGCGAGGGAGAAGTCAGGTGTGGCCTACGGCCTCACTGTGCACACAGAGAGCCCCTAAACTGGGGTGAAGTCGAAAAGATGCTGGGGGCTTCCCTTGAAGCAAAGATCTGACTCTGCCATCCCTGGTGGGTAGGAGTCCGCCATGGCCAAGCTTGCTGCTTCAGAGGCTGCCACAGCCGTCAGTCACCAGGTGAGCGGTGGCCTGGGTGTGGCTCCTTCCCAGCTGCACCCTTGGTGAGGCTGAGATCCACCCTGTCCCTCCACGCTCTGGGGTGCTTCTCCCTTCTGAGTGCCTGCTTTTCTGTCCCCTCAGGCTATCCAGATTCTGGGCGGCATGGGCTATGTCACTGAGATGCCAGCAGAGCGGTTCTACCGAGACGCCCGCATCACCGAGATCTATGAAGGCACCAGTGAGATCCAGAGGCTCGTGATTGCTGGGCATCTGCTCCGGAGTTACAGGAGCTGAGTCCCTTCCGAGGGCCCAGCACCAGCCTGCCTGTCTGCCTGTGGACTGAGGGAGCGGGCAAAGCTACAGGCCTTAACTTTGATGCCTGGCCAGTGCCCTCCCTGTCCTCTCCCAAACTGTGGGAGTCTGTCTCAGGGAGATAGGTGACGAGTGACCGTCGCTGATTGACGGCAGATTGTCCTCTTTATTCAGAACTGTGTCTCCATCCTCTTTTTTATTTTTGTCTTTTGTCGAGACAGGTCTCCCTATTAGCCCCAGCTGTCCTAGGAACTCCCTCTGTAGACCAGGCTGGCCTTAAGAACTCACCCAAAGATCCTGCTTCTCGCCTCCTGCCTCCCCAAGTGCTTAGGATTAAAAGCCGTGCACCACCACGCCAGGCTTCACAATCCTCTTGATAACATCCACAGTGCCTTTCACATCATCTGAGTAGCCTTTTGGGGGTGGGGCCACTGGAGGCCTGAATGACCCCTGCATTCCTTAGGACTATTCCCGAAGGTCCTGTTGCTCAGTGAGGACACTAGGGACAGTGCAGGATCAGGAGGAGGAGGTGGCCAAAATGGCCAGGCTTTGGTAGCAGAAGTTTTAGCAGCTCTGTCCCCAAGGTCCCAGTCTTGAGGGGTTGGAGCTGGGTCATGGCCCTTGGTAGAAATCAAATGAGTGCAGGCTGTGGTCTGCAAGGCTCATGTGGGAACTGCCTATAGCCAATAAAGCGCACCAGAGAGAGTCCTTCCCTGGGGTTTCTGGCCACAGCCATGGCCCAACACTATGTGGTCTGGGTCTGCACCCCATGTGAGGGTCCGGCAGAGCAACCCTCGGGAGGGCAGGGCCCTTGGACTGGACGGTCTAGAAGACCCTTGAAAACAGCAGATGAGACGGGGAGAGGACTGAGCGGTACCCAGAAGAGGGACAGGAACCAGGGTGGAGGTGGACCAGAGGCCCAGCTGGGAGCAAATGGAGACTGAAAGACAGCCTTCTGTCTAGCATAGAAATGCTCTGCTCCCTGCCTCGAACAGCCAGGCAGAGTGGCCAGGGCTCCTGAGGCTGGAACTGAATTGGGTCGTGTTGTAAGGTGAAGCAAGCCAGAAGACAAAACAGAAATGCAAGAGGATAGAGGCTGGGACATGGAAAAGGGATGACGCCTCTCCTGCCCCTGGAGGGTGAGGGCGGGATATTCGTGCACGAATGACGCCTCAGGAACCACCTAACCAGGCTCTGCCCAGGAACTTCTGGAGCTGTCTGTGTGTGTGGGACCTGCTGGCCCCATCCATCAGCCACGCTAGGGGGCCTTGGGAACCTGGGTTCACCAAGTGAGCCGCCACTGCACAGGCGGCTCCCATGGGCAGGGCTAGCAGATGCATTTTAGCAAAGCAGGCACACCTGGCTCTCTGGAAGTTTCTTTCCAATGCTCTTGAGGGCAGGGGTGGCCTGGGAAGTCTGCAGGAATCTGGGTCTCTGGGCTCCTTCTGGTTCTGGGTAAACACTGGAGGGCCTTGACTTCTAGTTCCCACGGTCTCTGGGTTCCTCAGGTCTGACTCTGTCACTGCCCCGAGCTTAAGCACAAGCTGGAGGGGCAAAAATAGAGTGGGTTGTTGTGGGAATGAAAACTTTGTGTGTGGCTGAAGAGAGAACTTGTCAGACCTGTCCTGGGGGTGTCTTATCTGATATCTCTGTGGGCCGGAAGATTCGGGATATTAGAATGATGCTTGCTTCGCCCTATCTCTGAAAAGTTCGGCCTCTTCCCTTAAGGCATTGAGCAAAAATGTCACACCTCTAAGTTACCTGGTTGCACAAACTGGAGCTCTGCAAGCCCCCCCCATTAGAACCAAGGTGTCTCACCCCTCCCTCTGCCTGCTCCCCACTTCCCTGCCCAGAGCACAGTAAGACTTCAATATATAGCCCTCACTGACAGAAAATAAATGAATAAACGGAGTTCCTATCCTCCTGGGCTCTGTGTGTGAAGTCCTTTCATTCTCCACAGGTAATCTCCTGCGGTTTTCCCTCCCTCCTTCTTGGGGAGCGAAGGCCTAAGAGACTGATTGGCCCTGAAGTGCATTGTCTATGGGGACGTGCCCAGCTCTTTGACGGGGCGGAACACAACGCGATATGGAGTGTTGATATATTTGTGCTGCGCGCTGTCTGGAATAGACGAGCGGGAGTTGCTACGCATAGAGATGTACGTTTGAGAACAATGTGTCAGGCTTGTGTATCTATTTTACACTCGTTCTGCAGGCTTGCGGCGTGGACTTTAACTGAACCCTGAGAGTATGTTGTAACGCGCGCTCTCTATGTTATTAGTCCTGTGAGCCAGAAACAGTGTGACCATGTGTTTAGAGGGGTCCTGGGGCTCTCTTTGGGCCATTCCTCAATGTGATGGGATAGGTGAGGTGTGCGTGGCTGGGAGCCTTGAAGGGAGCCCTCCCAGTCAGCCTGTGTCTAGCGGGGCCCAACTGTCCTGGCTCAAGACTCTGCCCTACGTGGCTTTGGGCTCAGGCCCACTTCCTCCACCCGTGGAGAAGCATCTGTGTCGCAGCTACATTGAGCAGCACTGTCTGGGACATTTGCAAGCAGTGGGCCTTCGTGGTTTCTGAGTCTCAGAACTGGCTCCCAGCCTTAGGTCACAGGGCTGCCTGGGAGGCTACAATGCATCCCTTTCCTCCGTGAGGTAACCTTGGCTTATAGCCAAGCTCTGGTCTGTGCACTGGGGCTTCCTGTCTGTCAAGGGGCTGCCTGAGGCCTGCCGCCCTCTTGTGGGGACAGTGAACCCACAAGCCCTTGGCTTCGGCCAAGGACCTGGCCTGTTTGCTGAAATGCCTACTCACTTTGAACTGAGTTCTGAACTGTAGCCCTGGGTCCAGTTGAGCCTGAACTGTTGGATGAGGAAGTTGCTCGACACCCACCTAACACTTGAAATTCTTTCATGTGGTTATTACCTCTAAAGAAGGACGATCACCGATTCACAACAATGATGGTGAACAAACCTCTGAATTGGTCACGTCTGGGACCCTCTTCAGATTTTGCCAGTTCTCTCCCTGTCTTGTGGTGATGTTGGCCTGGGACCAAGCATTGAGTTTGGTTCTGCATTTTTCTGGTGAGATGGTTCCTCAGACCGCAGTTTGGGTTTTGTGACAAAGATGCTTTTGAGGCATCTAGTAGACTGTCCCTCAAGAGTAGTCTGATGTCTTCCTGATCTGGCTCAGGTGTGTGCTGTGTAGCTCTTAGACTAATTCCTGTTTGAGTTTTTTGTATTGTTTTTTCCCCATGAATCTCTGAATTGTAAGGCCTCGTTTGTGGGTGATTGTAAATTCGTTATGTCCCACAGAGGCCCCTGCTTGGCTGTGCGGTACCGCGGTTACCGTTCACTGGTTTGTGTCATATTCGATCTATTGTCTTTTGACAATTTCTTGTTTACCCTTTTTTCTTTCCTCATGGACACCTAGGGCCTGTCTCAGCTAGCTAAGTGCTCCACCGCTCAGCTGAGAAAGTGCTACTCTTACTCTTTGACATTTTGAAACAGTCTAACTAGGTAGCCCAGGGCGGCCTCAAGTTCACGGTACCTCATTGGTGGCTGTTTTGCCTCAGTTTCCTGTTAGTGCTGGGAAGCAGGGTGTGTCGACACCTGATGGCCTGATTTCCTTCTACTTTATGTGTGGGCATGTGGATTTAATTCCATTTTCTGCTGGGCGTCGTGGCACATTGCTTTTTATTTCTAGCACTCCAGAGGCAGGGACAGGCAGATCCTTTGAGTTTGAGGCCAGCCTGGTCACATAAAAGAATCCAAGGCCAGCCCAGAGGTACACTAGACTCCTTTTTAAAAGAAAGGTAGATTCTTCCAGACCACCGTAATAGGCACAGGGTACTGGGAGTGCAGGCTATAAGAGTACCCTCCTAATCTGGGAGTGTATGAAGGCCTTATTTCTGGAAGAGGCAAGCAAAGTAGCTTCAACAACAGTGAAGAGGCATTTGGGGACTCACATTGGAATACAAAAAAGGAGAAACCCACATGCCAAGGAACACGAAGAAGAGATAATATTGGAAAGTTGCAGGATAATCCCGCACCAACTCTTCCAATGCTATGGAAGATTTCTTACAGTGGGATCCCTCTGTGGATGACCCAGGACACAGATTATCAGAAACACAATTTGTGAACATATTTAAAAGAAAGTCAGATTATAAAGCAAATCGAAAGAATTAAGAAAAAGTAAGAATCGAGGCTCCCAGCATGATGAGGCACAGGCCTTTAATCCTAGTACTATGGGAGGCAAGAGGCAAGGCGGATCTTTGTAAGTTTTTGACAAGCCAGGCCTGGTCATAACAGAGTGAGTTCTCAGTGACATTAGCTGGGGCTACAGGGAGAATCCTGTCTCGAAAAAGACCTAAAAGAAAAAAAAATAGAAAGAAAAGAGAATGAAAAGACTCGAAGGACCTAGAGAGTAGAGAATGGTACTAAACTTAACGGAAGGAGTTGGAAACACTGAAAAGAATCCCATGCTGAAAAAGATAAGGAAACCAACCAGCGACGCACACACAGAGCTACAGGAAGATTGAGAAGCTACAAAAGGAAGTAGAATACTAAAAGAAATCAATGAAGTGGAAATGAAAAAAGAAATCTAAAAAACACATCACTCATCTATTCAAGAGGAAAGGAATAGGAAAATGCCTCAGAAGCAGCATGATGGAGGAAGCAGAACAAAAGAATATCAGACCGTGGATAGATAACAAGAAAACACAGCTAAAAACCTCAATAAAGGGGCCTGGAGAGATAGTCTGTGGTTAGGGCACCGATCTGCTACTTGCGTGAACCTGGGTATCAATCCCCAGCCACCACTATCATGGCGTGCTGAGAAAACCATCTGTGAACTCCAAATGGTCTAGGAGATACTTCCAGTTTCCAAGCGGGAATACTGACACACCTTCCTTCTGACCTCTGTGGCATTGCAAATTTCGATACGGTGCAGCAAACCTACACAGACAGTACATTCATCCATACAAGGAAATAGAATAAAATAAAATAATATCAAGTAAAGTTATGAAAAAATTAAAAAGCACAAAAGTGGGAAACAACAGGGAACTGTGGGACACTATGAAAAGATCAAACCTTCGCACACATAGGAATGAGGAAGGAGAAGAACCCAAGAGAAGTCCGATTGATCAAGATCTATCAATCAGCAGAATAATAGATGAAACTTCCCCAAACTAAAAGACAAACCCAAATACAAGAAAAAAAGCACAATAGAACGACAAGCAGACGACAGAAAAAGAAACTCTACCACATCTTTTCAACATCATGTTTAAAATGCTAGACACCCAAGACAAAATCCTTAAGCCACAAGAGAAAAACAAGTGGACCTAATAAGGGGAAACCTATCAGAATTACAAACTGACTTCTCAGTGCAAACTATGAAAAGCAAAAAGAACGTGAGCAAAGCATTCCCAGGTGTTAAAGGACAATACTGCAACCCAGGTTCTATCCCAGCAAAAATGTTCATTATAGTTGAAGGAGAAAAAAAAAAAAAAACTTCCATGACATAACAAGTTGAAAGTACATGTCCCGGAAAACCAACTCTCCAGAAGAATACTTGAAGCAATCAAAGGACAGAAGAAAGGGCCAACATCCCCAAGCACCTAGAAAGAGAAAATCAAATAAAAAAGCATAACTGCAGAAGTAGAAACCTAGACCAAAACTGCAAATGGATAATAAGTAGCAAAAGGAAGCAACAACAAACCTATCAGTCATACCTGTAAATATTAATTGGAACATAAATACCCAATAAAGAACATCCAGACTGGAGATAAATTTGGATATAAGAAAACAGAACCCAGGGCTTTGAGAGATGGCTAGTCGGTTAAGAGCGCTGCTGCTGCGTTGCAGAGGACCCAGGTTCAATCGCCAACACCCACATGGCAGCCGAATGAACCCGCGTGGAAACTCCAATTCCAGGAGAACTACAAGTTCCAGGGGAATCCTGACACCGTCTTCTGACCCTCGCGCGGCATTGCGGATGACACGGGTGCCGCACAAACCTGAATGCAGACGAGTACATTCATACACATCACCAGAAAATATATAATAATAATTAAAAAAAGATGAAGAAAAACAGAACCCGATCTGATAGCTGTCCTACAGTAAACACCATTTACCTCAAGGACAAGGCACCACCTTAAAAGTGAAAGGCCATGGAAGAAAATAAATCCAAGCAAATGTACCAAAAAAAAGAAAAGCATGTGTTTGCAAACTGTTAATATCAGACAAAATAGACTTTCAAAGTAAAATAAATCAGAAGAGACAGATAGTCATTACATTTTTAATCAAAGGAACAATTCCACCAAGAGATTTCACAATTATGAATATATATGCCCCAAACTCTGGTGCACCAAAACTTTATAATAGACAATCTCTCAGGGAGCCCCAACAGTCACACATATAACCAGCCAGTGGACTAATAGTGAGGGACATTGATACCCCACTGAGCCCCTTTGGACAGGTCAAACAGCAAAGAAGAAAACAGAGAAGCAATCTGACACGCCACACCGATATATACCCATGACTCATAGACCCCTACTGAAAATATTCCACCCTAAATTACGTCATAGAAAGAATACAGATTGTCTTTATTTTTTTTTTAAAATTTTTTTTTCCATTACCTTATGTTATTTTTGCTTATGTGTTATGAATGTAATTGCTGTACTGCATTGCAGGTCTGTGCATCCTTTGTGCGCTTTGCAATGCCCTGCGGAGGTCAGAAGAGGCTCTCGGATTCCCCTTGGAACTGGAGTTCTCCTGGATATTGGAGTTACGTTTCTTAGCCCGCCATGGTGGTTCGCAGGGTGATCTGAACCGGTCTGCATAGAGCGTCGTACTCTACTAACCGCTAGGCATCTGTCTCCAAAGCACTGAGATTAACACTCTACCTATCAGCTACCCCGAGTGGTATTACATTCTCCAAAATCGACCACATACTGGGACACAGAAAGAAACCTCGCCATAGATACAAGAAGATATTGAAATAATTTCAAATGCATTTGACTATAGATCCATAGTCGCAAATAAAGCTCATAATCAACACCAGGATATGAGTAGCCCTACTTATCTACAAGAAACACATGGAGACTAACAACCATTCTTGAATAATGAATGGGTTCAAGTGAAAGGAAAGAAAGAAATAAATAGCATTCCTGGAACTGGATGACAATGATAAAACAACACACAAAATCTATGGGATACTTAAAAAAGCAGTACTTAAGAAGGGAAAGTTATAGCCCTAGGTGCCCTACATTAAGAGCAACAGTGAATGAATCTAACATCTGCGCAGCTAAAAGCACTCCGAGGAGGCAACAACAGAAGAACAACTAAGATGTTGTCAACCAGACAGGAAAAAATTTAATCAAAATCAGAGAAAAATCCAATGAAATATGAAACAAAGAAAGCAATTACGAAAAAAAAGAGAGTCAATGAATCCAAAAGTTTGGTTCTTTGAAATAAAGACCATGAATAGATCCATGCGTTAGCGGGTTTCGTTTAACGCACAAGAAAGTAGAGGTTAACAAGCTCCAGATCAATATCTAATCTGTATGATGAAAGGGAAATATCACAATACAGGACAAGGGGGAGAAAGATCCGAAAATATATATGTGTATATATTTTTTCAAATATTATCCTATACTGCTCTAGGGTCCGACGCTTTGAAAACCTAGAAGAAATGGTGAATATCTGAAATATGGAAATCACCAAAGCCAGACCAAGAAGAAAAGATTGACAGGCTTAAACAGACCCCATAATGAAGGTGAAGAAATTGAAGCTGTAATAAGAAACCTGCGGGCCAACACAAACAGAGGCCCAGGCCCAGACGTTCACCAGCAGGAATTCTGAATACAGGGAACATTTGTTGTTTTTTGTGGTCGGTTTAATGGTGAGAACAGAGTCTTGGGTCCTGGTGAGGCCCCAGCTTATACACATTCTACAAAAAAGAACCTACAACCGTTATTACTTTTGAAAATTGTTGTAGGAGGAGACAAGACAGAGGGAACTCCTCCGGAGCGCAATATTCCTTCTATGAAGCCAGCATCACTCTATTACCAGAAACCGAACAAGAGAATACAATCTAAAAAGGAGAACTATAGACCATCTCCCTAATAACACAGATGCCAAAATCCTAAAAAGGATACTGGCAAAGGTTGCAGTACAGGGGGACTCACATCAAAAGGAAGAAGGATCATGGCCATCATGACCAGGTTGGGATTCAAACCGGAAGGAGAATGGCAGGGATGGGCTCAACATACGAAGAATCAAGGTAAACATCAAGCAGACTAAATGGAAGTGAAGACAAAACCAGACACCATTCATTCTCAATTGATGACTGAAAAAGCCTTGTGACAAATCCAAGCGATGCCCTGGGTCATGCTTAAAGTCGGCTAGAGGGAATGTGATGTGTGGTGAAGGGATCGATTCTTGAAGTGTAGTACAAAGCCATGTATAGGAAAACCTCTATATGTCTATATATCATATCCTAAGTGGGGTAGACAACGAAGAAACATGGTCCCTGTTAAAGGAGGAAGCTGGCGGTTAAAAGGGGCTGCCCCCTTTCCACCACTCCTCTTCAATATAGTGCGTTGAACACTTGCTAGAGCAATAAGGCAAAGAAAAAAGGGAAAAAAAAATTTAAAAGGAGTAATAATTGGAAAGAGGAAGTCAAGGTAATCCCTGATTTGGCTGATGATATGATTGTTTATGCCTTAAGGATGCTAAAACTCCACCAGAAAGATCCAAGACAATGATTAATTTAGCTCTCAGCAAAGTGGGCAGGATAGTCAAGATTAACCTAGAACAAATAATAATCAGCGTGCCTTTCTATTATCACCGAACAACAAAGCACTGGAGAAGGAATTCAAGGAGACCTTTCAACTCACAATACCCTCTTTAAAACAATCAAGAATACCTAGGAAACATAAACCTAACCAAAGTCAAAAAGATCTCTACAACAAAAATTTTAAGCCCTTAAAGAAATAAATGTGAGCAGAAGACATGCAAGAGATGGTACCAATACCTCACTAATGAATGTCATGGAGATTGGGTAAAAATTAGCATATGTAAAAAATGATCCATTCTTTACCTCAACTTTGTAATAAGATTTAACGCAATCCCAAATTAAATCCCCGTGACGTTTTTCTTCACTGTTAGGCATTGGAAAAAAAGTCTTAAAATTACATTATGGGGAAAAACTAAATGTTAACGCCCCGCCAGAATAGGCCAAACACCCTGGAGTGAAAAAAAGCAACACGGGGGTATCTCTATAAACAGACTTAAACTATAACTACTTATGGTTGGCTAATGAGTCATAAAAAAGCCTGGTTCGGAAGCCCTCGGCAATGGAGTGGCAGCGGTCGATGCGCCTTTAATGGCTCTGAGCACTTGGAGGGCTAGAGGCAGAGGCAGGCGGGATCTTGTGAGTTCAAGGCCTTAGCCTGGGTCATACAAGAGCGAGTTCCAGGCCAGATGGGCTCAGGGAGACCCTGTCTCAAGCGCAAAAAAAAAAAGAAAAAACAAAAAAGCGGGAAAAAAACGCCTGGTCTTTTGTGTTTGTGAGTTGGGCACACAAAAACCAGACTTGTTTGACCAAATTGAACATAACTGAAGATCCAACTTGAGTACATACAATTCAGCAGTCCTCATAGGTTGCGAGGGCCCTAGAAGACACATGGAGTAAATTGTGATATTGCAGGTCTTCACAAAGTTGGATGTTGGCAAAGGGACTAGAGTTCAACTCCACTGTATAGAAGATATGAAATTAAACCCTACCGTTCTCGCCTCTGTAGCGACAAAGCATCACTCCAAGATGGACTTAAGGAGACCTTACAATTGTGGAATTAACCCAAATCTGAAAGGTCACTAGAAGAAATAGTTGCACGCCTAGACTACAAGCATGAGGCATATCGGAAAAAAAAGACCTTCCTATAAATCAGATAGCAGCTGTGCAAGAATTAAGGTTGACAATTGCCATTCATATTGGGTACCCTTGATCAATTAAACTCAAAAGCTTCTGTGCATCAAAGAAACAATCAAGGTAAAGTGAAGAGAAATCCCAGAGTGGGAGGAACCTTCACATCACAAACAGCTGACAAAGCATTGACTTTGCATAGAATATATATTCAAGAAAACAAAGAAGAAACCGAGACAGAGAATGACCCACGTCAATAGGAATGGAGCATTAAGATGGCTGAAACAGAAGCGTTCACAAGTGAGGAATAGAGATGGCTGAGGAACATCTTAAGATGTGTTCAATTTGCATCCACTATATCAAATTTGCATAATTCACAAGTACCACTGTTAAAGATCATCTGAGTGCTGGAGAGGAGGCCTAGCGCAGTTTAAGAGCGGCCCGATCCTCACTTTTCTTTAACAGACGGACCTGCGTTTGTATCCGCCAGCACCCACCAAGGCGGGCCTCCTGAGGAACTCGTCTGAAACTCCAAATTCCAGGAGACGTCCAGTTTCCAGGGGAATCCACCTCTTCTGACCTGGTCCTGACTATGCATTGCACGACACAGGTGGCACCAACCTACATGCCAAGAGTACCATTCGATACATCTTGATACAGAAGAGAAAAAAAAAAAAGTGATATTCATATTCTCTAGCACAATAAAAGAACTGGCTAGGATCAAGAATAACAAAATGAATACCGAAGTGCTCGAGAGGTTGTGGGGAAGGGGCAACACTCATCCACTGCAATGGGAATGTAACCTTGTACAAGCCAAGTTTCTTATGGAAAAGCTGAGGTGAGAACCCTTGGATGGATGTACTTGGAGGAAACAATTTGCACCTGCTATTTCTGAAGTCGCCCAAGCCATTACCCATAGCCTGGGCCTGTTACCTGTCAAAGACATCAACTCCACCACAGAGAACATGGGTGCAAGGCCCATGTTTATCCTTCAGCTCATCCTTGGGTACCGAAAACAAAGAGCTGTGAACCAATCTTCCAAAGTTGCCGCCTGCAGGAGTGATCTTGATTATAGTGGAAATAGAAGAAAATGTGGTCATCTACACAGTGGAGTTCTTATGCAGCAGCTATAGAAAAGAACGACATCATGAGCTTTGCAGGAGAATGGCTGAAGCTAGAAGACATCATGTGCTTGATGTTGAGAGTAATCACCTAGATCGCCATGGAAGGAAACACGAAGAAATAGGTAAATCCCCTCTTATCTGTGAGTGATGCTAGTGCCAATTATCTTGTTGTAAGTATTTCTTGAATAACATGGCTCCCTTGAGGCTTTTTGTCCAAGCAGTGCTGAGATGATGTAATTATTCAGTGTCCAAACAACAAATAACAATTCAAAGAACTAACATAACACAAGGACTGCTTCTAAAGAACTGGCAGCGGAAGGAGTGACTTCTGCTAAAGTACAAGCTTCCACATGGAGAAGGGATAGGTGAGAAAGATATATCCGCCCCAAAACCCCTTGAGAAAGGATAAAAGCATGTTTTGGGCAGAATCAATGAGCTTTGGTGGGATGGTGGTATGTGTGTGGGGAGGGGTCTGAGGAATTTGATAATTCTATACCTATTTAAATGAATAATATTAAGCAAAATTTAAAAAAGAAAAAAAAAAAAAAAAAAAAAAAGTTATATTTTGAAAAAAAAAGGAAGGATAAAAATCTGTAATAGGGTTTTTTGGAGAGATGGGCCTGCAGTTAAGAGCGCCAAACCGCTCTTTCTTACAGAGGACCCGGTTCATCCCGCAGCACCCACATGTGCGACCGTAGACCATCACTGAACTCGGCATTATCCGGAGGAACCCAGTTCACAGGAATATATCGAAACCCTCTTTCTGACCATCCACGGTCATTTTGCTATTCCCACTGGGTGCACAGACCTGCATGCAAGACAATAGCCTTTCTACACATACAGAAAAAAAAAGAAATCTGTAAAATAAAAAGATTTACTCCTTAGCTTACACTGTGGCTGTGGCATTTAGGGAGATGGCTTGCACGCCTTGGTCGAGTCCTAGATGCAACTTGGGGAGGACAAGAGGCAGGTGAATTTTTGTTAGTTCAAGGCTAGCTTGGTCTACCAGAGTGAGCTCCAGGACAAAAAAAAAAAAAAAGGGAGCCTGTCTCAAAAAGCAAAAACAAACAAATAAAACAAAGATAAAAACAAAACCGACTTTTACCACCTATCCGTCTACATTCAGTTTAGGCCATGGTAAGGCGCTAGGCGAGTGGAAAAGTATTGCAGTTGTACCATTGGCGAGACGTGTGCCATATGGTATTCTTCATTATTGAGCTGCTGGATTGAGGTTGTTCTATCTTTCAGCCTTGGATGTGCTGAGTCGAGGGGCATCTGGTGGCTGGTTAGGGTCCTGCTGAGTATTTTCCCATAGTGATGGGATTATTCTTAAGATAAAAAGGTAAATACTTTGTTGGTGAAGTATTTATTTTCTTTTAATTAGCATTACTGAAGAGTTAATCCTACATTGAGTGAAGCGCTGCTGGATAACTAAAGCATATTTTATAGGAGGGTAGTAATATAATATTAATTAAAAATATATTAAAAAAAAAAAAAAAAAAAAAAAATTTTGTATTTTTTTTAAATTGCTTTTAACTAGTATAATTATCTTATAAATTTGTACCATTGATATTTTTTGTGTCAGTTGCTCTATAATTAACTTTTAACACACTTAAATAAAATATGACAGCGGCTATGAAGGGATTATGGTCGGGCATGGGTCTTTTTCATCTGATATTCTAATGAGTTTAAAAATGAATAGTATATGGTATTAAGCTTATAATTTTTTGTATGAGTTGCTGATACTTTAAAAAATAAAAATATATTCATATATATTTAATAGTACGTCTGGATATACTAAGAGGGCACTACTATAAGGAAAATAGTAACAATTGCTTAATCTGTGACGATGCATTACGTTTATTTTTTTACTAATATTCGGCTTTACTTTAGCTCGCAATTGCCTCACATCAAACTCAGAACTCCCCTTGCAGTATTGAATATCTGTTGAAAACAATGATTTTGGCGATTTGCTCTTAGGCCCAAGGTTAGTTTATTTAAAAAATGACTACTCAGGCTGGAGAAGATGGCCCTCAGCAGAGACCTGGGTTTGATTGCCCAGCAACCACATGGCAGCCCAATAACCGTCTTTCCTAGCCTTAATCCTAGCAATTCGGGTAGGTCACGAGCAGGCGGATGTCTGTGACAAGGCCGGCCTGGTACCAGAGTGAGTTCTAGGCCTACCTGTCTCAAAAAAAATAAAATATTTTTCTCCAATTTATAGTAGAATCATTAAAAAACACAAAGAAAAAAAGAAAAATAATAAATAAAGAAATAAATAAAGATAGAAATAAACATAAATAAATAAAATAATTAAACTAATAAAACGAATTAATAAATTTATAAAATTAATAAAAGTATAAATGTAATTATTGGCTGCAGTACCAGCTTGTTGGGGGATCTTCTAGGAAGCCTGAGTGAGAAGGGCAAGAGGCATGAAGGAAACTTAGGAGTATAGTCAGCTGCACTGAACTTAGCTGGAGATCGATGAGAGGCCTGCGTAGACTGAGGAGGCCAGGTGGTGCTTTAATTGGCAGAATTACAACTGCTTTTTTGTTATCTTTTTCCTTTTTTATTAAATTTATTATTTATTTATTTTTCTTTATTTCCCGTATGTGTATCAATGTACTGTCTGCAATGCCAGGTCCCGTGGCAACCGTGTCGTTGGCAATGCCCGCGTGAGATCAGAAGATTAGGGTCTCTGGTAGTTCCCCTGTGAAATGGAGTTCTCCTGGTGTTGGAGTTTCAGACGGCTCAAAGCCGCCATGTGGGTGCTGGGGATCGAAACCTGGCGGTCCTCTGTAAGAGGCGGTGCGCCGCGCTCCTACCTTTAGGCCTTCTCTCCAGCCCATTATTTTTAATTTATTTTTTTTTTTTTTTTTTTTTTTTTTTATTTTTATGTTTATTTATGTTTGTGCACCCGTGTCTGTGCAATGCCGGCGGAGTCAGAAGGGGTGTAAGGATTCCCTGGAACTGGAGTTCTCCTGGAATTGGATGTTTCAGACGGTTCTTAGCCGCCATGTGGGTGCTGAGAATCGAACCCTGGGTTAACCTGTTAAGAGCAGTCGGCTGTCTCCTTAAACCATCCTAGGTATCTCTCCAGCCCTTGTTTTGTTTTTTTTTAAAAAAAAAAGGGAGAGAGCTCCATTGTGGCACCCTTTTCCAGCTGTCTTGGAACTCTACTCTGTAGACCAGGCTGTTCTGGAACTCACTAAGTAAACCAGTCTGGCCTCTTTCTCACAGAACTCTGCCTCCTAAGTGGCTAGGATTAAAGGCTGTGGTTCACCGACAACCTCGCACCAGTTGTTCTAAACATATACATATACTTTTAGTAATGTATATTACATATATATAGATATATAGNTTTTTTTAGTGTTTTTGAGACAAGGTCTCCCTGTAGTCCCAGCTAGCCTGGAACTCACTGTATAGACCAGGCTGGCCTTGAACTCACAGAGATCCACCTGCTTCTGCCTCCCAAGTGCTGGGATTAAAGCTGTGTACAACCATGCCTGGCTTTTTTTTTTTTTAACTAATTTTTTTTTTTTTTGAGACAGGGTCTCCCTTATAACCCCAGCTGGCCTGGAACTCATTCTTTAGATCAGGCTGGCCTTGAACTCATAGAGATCTGCCTGCCTCTGCCTCCCAAGTGCTGGGATTAAAGGTGTGTGCCACCACGCCTGGCCTAAGACAGTTCTTAGCCGCCATGTGGGTGCTGGGAATTGAACCCAGTCCTCTGTAAGAGCAGTTGGCGCTCTTAACCACTGAGCCATCTCTCCAGCCCCATAAAATAAAATATTTTTATTTGTTATTATCGTGTCTGTACATGATGTGTGTGTTGGGGGAGGGGCAGGCATGTGTGCCAAGTGTATGGATGTGGAGGTTGGATGGAGGACAACTGTGTAGAATAGGTTCTCTCCACATTTCTGTCGATTCCAGGGATTAAACTCAGGTTGTCAGTCTGGCTTGGGAAGCACGCACCCCACTGAACCATCTTGATAGCTCCTGCGGGCTTTCCTTATACACATAGGAAAACAGAAGCGTGGAGAAGTGAAGCAACTTCCCAGGGTTTCTGTGGAGCTAGGCTTCACACTCTGTTCCGACTGGTTTTATCCCCCTTCCCCACCCACTATGCAGCCAGGAGGTCTCATTCTACCTGGAAATGGTACTGTCAGGCCTCCTGCATCCCCACCACACCCCCTAGACTTGCTCCTCTTGCTGATGTTACCTGATGCTGTACTTGTGTTTTTACCACCTCAGTGGAGATGTGAGAATACTGTTTGTGAGGGGAGGAAACAGGCCTTAGAGTAGCAGCAGGGAGGCCACTGCCTAACAGAGGGCTAAGTGGACCAGGCTGGCTCTGAATGCACAGAGATCCACCTGCTTCTGCCTCCTGAGTGCTGGGAGTAAAGCTATGTGCCTCCATGCTCTGCTAGTCTGTTTTATTTTTTATTTTTTTGGTCTTTTCGAGACAGGGTCTCCCTGTAGTCCCAGCTGTCCTGGAACTCACTCTGTAGACCAGGCTGGCCTTGAACTCACAAAGATCCGCCTGCCTCTGCCTCCCAAGTGCTAGGATTAATAGTCTGTTTTATTTATGTGTGTGTGTGTATGTGTGCTTCTGTAGAGACAGAAGAGGGCATAGGATGGAGCTGGAGTTATAGTAGGTTCTGAGCTATCCAATGTCAATGTCGGTGTTGGGAACAGACAGTATGTGCTCTTTTCTTAAATATTTTTTTAAATTTTATTTTATTATTTTTTATGTGTATAAGTGTACTATCTGCATGTAGGTTGGTGCACCTGTGTCGTGCAGTGCCATGGAGGTCAGAAGAGGGCGTCAGATTCCCCTGGAACTGGAGTTAAAGATGGTTCTCAGCCGCCATGTGGGTGCTGGGGATCGAACCTGGGTCCTCTGCAAGAGCAGTCGGTGCTCTTAACCACTAGGCCATCTGTCCAGGCCCAGTATGTGCTCTTAATTGCTGAACCATCTCTCCAGCTCTAAGGACTCTTTGTTTTGTTTTGTTTGTTAATGGGAAAAATAAGGCATCCAGCCCAGATAGTTTTACTAGAGTTCCAAGAGAAGAAAGAACAAAGCCCCAAGGCTTTCCTCCCAGCTGTGCAGTTGGAATAAGCGTGGTTTACTCAGTGTGTNTTTTTTTTTTCTTTAAATATATGTGTACTGTCTGCATGTAGGTTGGTGCACCTGTGTCGTGCAGTGCCAAGGAGGTCAGAAGAGGGCGTCGGATTCCCCTGGAACTGGAGTTAAAGACAGTTCTTAGCCACCATGTGGGTGCTGGGAATCGAACCCGGGTCCTCTGCAAGAGCAGTCGGTGCTCTTAACCGCTGAGCCATCTCTCCAGCCCCCGATTATTGTTATTTCTAAAAGGAGATCCCAAGCTCTTGTCATCAGTGTTTTTACTCATTGGCTTTGGTACACAGCACTCAGGGAAAACCCAACGTCTCTGTCCCATGGTCATGGCAGAAGACCATGTCAAAGCGGCCATGCTAATAAATGGGAAGTTCCAGCTACAGAAGTATTGCCAAGGGTCCAATGGTGATCAGAAGGAAAGGGGGAGAGAAAGTAACTAGTGCATATAGAGTATTGGTGACAGAAAACTGCATGTGCAAAGGTCCTATGGGGTGGGCACACGTGTGTGTGTGTGTGTGTGTGCGTGCGTGTACATGTGCATGTTTGTGCACACATGTAGGTAGGTGACCAAAGGAAGGTCAATAGGGCACAGTTCTTTCTGCTGCTGATCTCCCAGTCCTGTAAATGGCATTGTGTGCCCTCTGCCTGCTCGCTGTCGTGGCTGTGGGCAGAGAGATGGGTACCTGTAAAGTGTAGAGGGAGCATGGTGCTATCATGAAGGCCTCAGCTGGGGCAGTCAGATCGGGGTGTAAATGGGTAGGGTCCACAGTCAGTGTGCGAGTGCCCGGCTGGGAGGCCGGAGCATTGGGCCGAGCGGGCCCTCAGAAGCTGCCCCTGCCATGATCTCCCTCCCTCTTTGGGGCCAGGTGAAGAAGATGGGTGAACTTGGGCTGTTGGCCATGGACGTGCCTGAGGAACTGAGCGGTGCTGGCCTGGATTACTTGGCCTATTCTATTGCCCTGGAGGAGATCAGCCGAGGCTGTGCCTCCACCGGAGTCATCATGAGCGTCAACAACGTGAGCCTGCCCGGGTCCTGGGACGGTTCAGGAAGCTGCCTGGGGCTGTGTATACCCCGACCATGCATCCCAGCCTCACCTTCCTGTGGTCACCTCTGGCCTCGGTACCCTGGGTGGGCGTCTGGAGAGAGTAGGTGGCGGCCTCCAGCTGCTCCCTACTGTCCCCCCAGTCTCTCTACTTGGGGCCAATCCTGAAATTTGGCTCCCCGGAGCAGAAGCGGCAGTGGATCACCCCTTTCACCAATGGTGACCAAATTGGCTGCTTTGCCCTCAGTGAACCAGGTACCGCATAAGGCAGGGGCTGTCCCATCTCCTCACCTCAGAATTGGGGTGACAGACCCAGGTGGGAGCTGGGTGTCCTCAGAGGGAGAAGGGGGTTGGGAGGCCTGCTGCTCTTTTGAGTCTTGAACCACTGGAGAGGTCTCAGGTGGGCTGCTGGGCTGGGTTTTGGCTCCCTGGGTGTATGAGGAGATGTGCTGCCCATTTTGGGTGAGGGAAGGTTTTGCCTTGAACACATTCCACTCCTTAAACTGACCCCTGTGTTTTCTGGGACTCTAAAGCTCTGGGAGTGGGCTGGAGCTTTCTTTGGGAGCCAGGCCCTGGCTTTAGAGCCTGGGTTGCAGGGTCTTTGTGATTGCCAAGGCAGGGGGCTGGGCTGGCTGCCCGTGCCATGAGGAATGGATGCACTGGGTGCTAAGTGTGTGTGTGGGCAGGGAACGGCAGTGATGCAGGAGCTGCTTCCACCACGGCCCGGGAAGACGGCGACTCATGGGTCCTCAACGGCACCAAAGCCTGGATCACCAACTCCTGGGAGGCGTCCGCCACTGTGGTCTTTGCCAGCACAGACAGGTCCCTGGGAAACAAGGTGGGGGCCCCACAATGGCCAGTGGACCCCTGGATGGCCATTTCCATTTCTAGATCAGGAATTTTTCCTGGGCTCTGCTGGAGCTGTCTCTGCTAGGGGTGAGGTGGCCCTTTCTGTCTCCCCTGGAGTTAGCCCTCCTCCAAGCCAATAAGACCCTGCCTGGGTATAGAGGGGCTGGAGCTTGTGTGGGGGTGCTGTTGTCTGGGTGGGGCTCTGGTAGCAGTTCTGGGGAGTCACTAGCTTTTGGGGTCTTCCAGGGAATCAGTGCCTTCCTGGTTCCCATGCCGACACCTGGGCTCACGCTGGGCAAAAAGGAAGACAAGCTGGGCATCCGGGCCTCCTCCACAGCCAACCTCATCTTTGAGGACTGTCGAATCCCCAAGGAGAACCTGCTGGGGGAGCCTGGGATGGGCTTCAAGATAGCTATGGTGAGCTGGGCAGTGCCCTGGGGCCAGGCCCTGGGCCCAGCTGCAGCCACTGACTGGATGGTCCCTACAGCAAACCCTGGACATGGGCCGAATTGGCATCGCCTCCCAGGCTCTGGGCATTGCCCAGGCTGCCCTCGATTGTGCCGTGAAATATGCTGAGAACCGCCGTGCCTTTGGGGCCCCCCTCACCAAACTCCAGAACATCCAGGTAGGGGGTGGGGGCTGGGCTATGGGAAGGACACGTGGCTTTTTACCTGCTCCCCTGCCCAACCCCACCCCATCACTGGAGGGAGGGAGAGCATCTGCTGACAGGAGAGGCTGGATTATTGCAGTTCAAGCTGGCAGATATGGCTCTGTCCCTGGAGAGTGCTCGGCTGCTGACCTGGCGTGCCGCCATGTTGAAGGATAATAAGAAGCCATTCACCAAGGTGCCTGTGGGAGGGGCTCCCGAGAGACACCCAAGACTGGGGGGCGGCGAGGGAGAAGTCAGGTGTGGCCTACGGCCTCACTGTGCACACAGAAGCCCCTACTGGGAGTGAAGAGCTGGGGGCTCCCTGAAGCAAAGATGCTGACTCTGCCATCCCTGGTGGGTAGGAGTCCGCCATGGCCAAGCTTGCTGCTTCAGAGGCTGCCACAGCCGTCAGTCACCAGGTGAGCGGTGGCCTGGGTGTGGCTCCTTCCCAGCTGCACCCTTGGTGAGGCTGAGATCCACCCTGTCCCTCCACGCTCTGGGGTGCTTCTCCCTTCTGAGTGCCTGCTTTTCTGTCCCCTCAGGCTATCCAGATTCTGGGCGGCATGGGCTATGTCACTGAGATGCCAGCAGAGCGGTTCTACCGAGACGCCCGCATCACCGAGATCTATGAAGGCACCAGTGAGATCCAGAGGCTCGTGATTGCTGGGCATCTGCTCCGGAGTTACAGGAGCTGAGTCCCTTCCGAGGGCCCAGCACCAGCCTGCCTGTCTGCCTGTGGACTGAGGGAGCGGGCAAAGCTACAGGCCTTAACTTTGATGCCTGGCCAGTGCCCTCCCTGTCCTCTCCCAAACTGTGGGAGTCTGTCTCAGGGAGAGGAAAGACCAGTGACCCGTGATTGACGGCAGATTAGTCTCAGTTCAGAACTGGGCTCACATACCTCTTTTTTTTTTTGTCTTTTCGAGACAGGGTCTCCCTATAGCCCCAGCTGTCCTGGAACTCCCTCTGTAGACCAGGCTGGCCTTAAACTCACAAAGATCCGCCTGCCTCTGCCTCCCAAGTGCTAGGATTAAAGGCGTGCACCACCACACCCGGCTCACATACCTCTTGATAACATCCACAGTGCCTTTCACATCATCTGAGTAGCCTTTTGGGGGTGGGGCCACTGGAGGCCTGAATGACCCCTGCATTCCTTAGGACTATTCCCGAAGGTCCTGTTGCTCAGTGAGGACACTAGGGACAGTGCAGGATCAGGAGGAGGAGGTGGCCAAAATGGCCAGGCTTTGGTAGCAGAAGTTTTAGCAGCTCTGTCCCCAAGGTCCCAGTCTTGAGGGGTTGGAGCTGGGTCATGGCCCTTGGTAGAAATCAAATGAGTGCAGGCTGTGGTCTGCAAGGCTCATGTGGGAACTGCCTATAGCCAATAAAGCGCACCATGCCTGACTTGAACCAGTCCGTCTTCCCTGGGGTTTCTGGCCACAGCCATGGCCCAACACTATGTGGTCTGGGTCTGCACCCCATGTGAGGGTCCGGCAGAGCAACCCTCGGGAGGGCAGGGCCCTTGGACTGGACGGTCTAGAAGACCCTTGAAAACAGCAGATGAGACGGGGAGAGGACTGAGCGGTACCCAGAAGAGGGACAGGAACCAGGGTGGAGGTGGACCAGAGGCCCAGCTGGGAGCAAATGGAGACTGAAAGACAGCCTTCTGTCTAGCATAGAAATGCTCTGCTCCCTGCCTCGAACAGCCAGGCAGAGTGGCCAGGGCTCCTGAGCTGGAACTGCATTGGGTCAGTGTTGTAAGTGAAGCAACCAGAAGACAAAAAGATGCAAAGAGGAAGAGGCTGGGACAGAAAGGATGACTGCTTCTGCCCCTGGAGGGAGGGCGGGATAGGCACCAATGACCCCTCAGGAACCACCTACCAGGCTCGCCAGGAACCTGGAGCTGTCCTTTGTGTGGACTGCTGCACCCACAGCCAGCAGGGGGCCTTGGGACCTTGGGTGCACCAAGTGTGGGGTTGGGGGGGTGAGCCCCCTCCACTGCACAGGCGGCTCCCATGGGCAGGGCTAGCAGATGCATTTTAGCAAAGCAGGCACACCTGGCTCTCTGGAAGTTTCTTTCCAATGCTCTTGAGGGCAGGGGTGGCCTGGGAAGTCTGCAGGAATCTGGGTCTCTGGGCTCCTTCTGGTTCTGGGTAAACACTGGAGGGCCTTGACTTCTAGTTCCCACGGTCTCTGGGTTCCTCAGGTCTGACTCTGTCACTGCCCCGAGCTTAAGCACAAGCTGGAGGGGCAAAAATAGAGTGGGTTGTTGTGGGAATGAAACTTTGTGTGTGGCTGAAGAGAGAACTTGTCAGACCTGTCCTGGGAGATGTCCAGTTATCTGATATCTCTGTGGGCCGGAAGATTCGGGATATTAGAATGATGCTTGCTTCGCCCTATCTCTGCAAAGTTCCAGGCCCCTTCCCTTGAGGCATTGAGCAAAATGTCACACCTCTAGTTACCTGTTGCACAAACTGGAGCTCTGCAGCCCCCCCCCATTAGAACCAAGGTGTCTCACCCCTCCCTCTGCCTGCTCCCCACTTCCTTGCCCAGAGCACAGTAGACTTCAATATATAGTCCTCACTGACAGAAAATAAACGGAGTTCCTATCCTCCTGGGCTCTGTGTGTGAATCCTTTCATTTCCACAGGTGATCTCCTGCGGTTTTCCCTCCCTCCTTCTTGTGGGAGCGAAGCCTAGAGACTGTTGGCCTGCAGGCAGGAGACAGTCCTGGAGCTGAGCCAAGAAGGGAAGGACAGCGTGTGGAATGCGGTCACGAGTGACTCAAAGACATTGAACAATGTCAGGTTGTGAGCCATTTAACTCCCCACGTGGGGTTGGGCGGCTGTCACACTGAGTTGGGTACCCCCAGGTGGGGATCCTGTGAGCCCAGAAACAGTGTGCCCATGTGTTTAGAGGGGTCCTGGGGCTCTCTTTGGGCCATTCCTCAATGTGATGGGATAGGTGAGGTGTGCGTGGCTGGGAGCCTTGAAGGGAGCCCTCCCAGTCAGCCTGTGTCTAGCGGGGCCCAACTGTCCTGGCTCAAGACTCTGCCCTACGTGGCTTTGGGCTCAGGCCCACTTCCTCCACCCGTGGAGAAGCATCTGTGTCGCAGCTACATTGAGCAGCACTGTCTGGGACATTTGCAAGCAGTGGGCCTTCGTGGTTTCTGAGTCTCAGAACTGGCTCCCAGCCTTAGGTCACAGGGCTGCCTGGGAGGCTACAATGCATCCCTTTCCTCCGTGAGGTAACCTTGGCTTATAGCCAAGCTCTGGTCTGTGCACTGGGGCTTCCTGTCTGTCAAGGGGCTGCCTGAGGCCTGCCGCCCTCTTGTGGGGACAGTGAACCCACAAGCCCTTGGCTTCGGCCAAGGACCTGGCCTGTTTGCTGAAATGCCTACTCACTTTGAACTGAGTTCTGAACTGTAGCCCTGGGTCCAGTTGAGCCTGAACTGTTGGAGAGGAAGTTGCTGACACCCTAACCCTAACACTTAAATTCTTCAGTGTGTATATTCCCTAAGAAGGACGTTCACTCACACAATGATGGGAAACAAACCTCTGAATTGTCACGTCTGGGACCCTCTTCAGATTTTGCCAGTTCTCTCCCTGTCTTGTGGTGATGTTGGCCTGGGACCAAGCATTGAGTTTGGTTCTGCATTTTTCTGGTGAGATGGTTCCTCAGACCGCAGTTTGGGTTTTGTGACAAAGATGCTTTTGAGGCATCTAGTAGACTGTCCCTCAAGAGTAGTCTGATGTCTTCCTGATCTGGCTCAGGTGTGTGCTGTGTAGCTCTTAGACTAATTCCTGTTTGGTTTTTTTGTTTGTTTTTCCCCATAATCTCTGGAATTGTAGGCCTTCGTTTTGGTGATTGTATTCGTTGTCCCACAGAGCCACCTGCTGGCTGTGCGGTACCCGGCCTTGTATATTACAGCGCATTTGACAATTTCTTGTTTACCCTTTTTTCTTTCCTCATGGACACCTAGGGCCTGTCTCAGCTAGGCAAGTGCTCCACCGCTCAGCTGAGAAAGTGCTACTCTTACTCTTTGACATTTTGAAACAGTCTAACTAGGTAGCCCAGGGCGGCCTCAAGTTCACGTCCTCTTGCCTCAGTTTCCTGAGTGCTGGGATTGCAGGCGTGTGTCGACCTGCCTGATTTCCTTCTACTTTATGTGTGGGCATGTGGATTTAATTCCATTTTCTGCTGGGCGTCGTGGCACATGCTTTTTATCCTAGCACTCCAGAGGCAGGGACAGGCAGATCTTTGAGTTTGAGGCCAGCCTGGTCTACATAATGAATTCCAGGCCAGCCAGAGGTACATAGACCCTTTTTAAAAAAGAAAGGTAGATCTTCCAAGACCACCTAAAGCACAGGTACTGGGGTGCAGGCTAAAGAGACCCCCCCAACTGGGATTATGAAGGCATCTGAAGGAGGCAAGCAAAGTAAGCCTTCAACACAGTGAAGAGGCATTTGGGACTCACATTGGAATACAAGGAGAAGCCCATATGCCAGGAACACAAAGAAGAGACAACATGGGAAAGGTGCAGGATAATCCCGCACCAAGCTCTGCCAACTCTGTGGAAGATTCTTACAGTGGGATCCCCCTGGGGATGGCCCAGGACACAGATATCAGAAGCACAATTGTGAACATATTTAAAGAAGTACAAGATTATAAAGCAAATCAAAGAATTAAGAAAAGAGAATGAGGCCAGGCATGATGGCGCACGCCTTTAATCCTAGTACTTGGGAGGCAGAGGCAGGCGGATCTTTGTGAGTTCAAGGCCAGCCTGGTCTACAGAGTGAGTTCCAGGACAGCTGGGGCTACAGGGAGATCCTGTCTCGAAAAGACCAAAAAAAAAAAAAAAAAAG
>VZQC01002907.1:4468478-4516796 GCA_009823505.1 Rhizomys pruinosus
GTAGCCCCGCTGTCTGGAAACTCACTCTGTAGAACAGGCTGGCCTTGAACTCACAAAGATCCGCCTGCCCTCTGCCTCATGAGTGCTAGGATTAAAGGCGTGTGCCCACCACACCCGGCAAGTTGTTCTAACATATACATATATATGTAACATATATATTATATTATATATATATATATATACTATATATATAACTATATAATAATTGTATATTATGTACACATATCACATATGATTATTTGGAGGATTTTTTTTTTGCTAAAAGATGTCATGTTTTCCTTAAGGAAGTGTTTGAAGGCTCCTCCTTGACAAGCCCAAACAACCATCAATCTTGCCCTTGTGCTCCACATTGGGGTCGTTCCCTCCCATGGTCACCCAAATGAGGTCCAGTCAGCACGCATCCTGTCTTGATCTTCCTGTACTATCCTCCATGATACAGCCTGGGTAGTCCAACAATAGCAGTCTATACTCTGACGAGGCTGATATCCCAGTAGCTGCTCAGTCCACAAGCTGTATATTTCAGTAGTCCCTATCTGGCGTTAAAGGTTTGGAGAATTCCTGGACAGACATGAGTCGTCAGTCCATATTGGAGGGTTAAAAAACAATTGATGGTTCCAGGGAATTAGAGTCCAATGTGGTGGGGAGTGGTGCCCGGGGCTGGGGCAGAAACCTGAAGTTCACATCCTCTGATGAGCAAGGGAAGTGGAGAGTATAATGCTTTTCTACCTTGCCTTGAAGCAGGAAAATCTTACTATAGAATATGCACAAAACCACAAGTTCCTAGGAACTATGTAGTTTCAATAATCACAGTTTCATTAATCACATGTACTTGAATCAGCAGTACCCAAGCTGAACTTCTAAGACAAAGGCATGTACCTAGGAACAGTTTCATTTATCATATGTAACTGTATAAACATCGTCCAAGTCGTACTACTAAGACAAAGCCATGTACCGGGAGACTGATTATCAGAGATATGGGTTCAGCCCCAGGTCAGTTAGGATAGACCTTGCCAATAGCTGAGGCTGAACTGCCTATGTCTCAGCACTGGGTTAGTCAGGACAGGCCTTGCCAATATTCAGTTGGCTGTTATGGAGGGGTGGGGGCAGAGCAGCCTGTACCTGGAAGCCCTGAATACTCAGCTCCCAACAACAAAAATTTTTGAGACAGTCTCTCTCTCTGTAGCTCTAGCTGGCCTGGAACTCTCACTATGTAGACCAGGCTGGTTTTGAACTCACGGAGATCCACCTGACTTTGCCTCCCAAGTGCTGGGATTAAAGGTGTGCGCCACCATGTGCTCTTAACCACTGAAAGGATTTTTTTTCTGTAGTTATTAACTCCTCATGTTTCTGTTTCCTCAGTTGATGAATTTACCCAATTCCTTCAACAAAGTGAAAAAGCCTTATTTTGATATTTTCCACATGTGCACAGGCACTGCAGAACATCCAAGAGAAGTGGATGTTTTCTTGGTCCCTCCCACAGGAGGCCTCCAGGAAGTGATGCCAGGGTGGGACTCGTGGGGAAACACCTGCATGAGCGGAAGCCATGCAGAGCCAGGCCCATGAAGGGATGAATTTCACAGCTCAGCAGCTGGGTCTCCTGGCCGTCAGTCACGTCCTGCGGGAGAGAAATGTGAGGTGCACCTTCAGTTGTTTCTCCTCACAGTTGGGGACAGTGATACTGTATAGTGCTAGTGAACCTTTCTTCCTCAGAGGGAGTTCAGGAGAAGGTGAGTGGGGTGGACCACATTTTTTTGCCTCAGTTTTCCTCAGGACAGCAGGTTAGACTCCTCTGTTCTCCAGTCTGAAGTTCTCTTTGTCCCAGCAATCGCTGCCTGCTGGGGGACCACAGCCCCCACTTCTGGAGTCTAATCTTTTTTTTGGGGGGTTGTTTTTGAGAAAGGGTCTCCCTTTAGTCCCAGCTGGCCTGGAACTCGCTATGTAGACCAGGCTGGCCCTGAACTCACAGAGATCCACCTGCCTCTGCCTCCCAAGTGCTGGGATCACAGGTGTGCAACACCACACCCAGTCAAATGTCTAATGTTTACAGCCTTCTCAGTGTGGGGTTGCAGGTGTGTCAGCCCACGGTTACAGGGTTTGATCCCTGGAGGGAACTGACTCCATAAAGTTGCTCTGTGATGTTCAGATGGTCACTGTGGCACTCAAATACACACACACACACACACACACACACACACACACACACACACACACACACAATGATTAATGAAGTCAGGTGTAGTGGCACATGAACCCAGCATAGGATGCAGAGGCAGGTGTAATCAAGACTAACCTGGTCTACATAGTGAAATCCTGTTTCAAAAAACAAAAATAAAATTAAAATAAAATAAATTAAATTAAGATAAAATAAAGTAATAAAAAAATAAAACATAAATAAAATAGCTGGGCATGGTGGCGCACGCCTTTAATTCTAGCACTTGGGAGGCAGAGGCAGGCGGATCTCTGTGAGTTCAAGGCCAGCCTGGTTTACAGAGTGAGTTCTAGGCCAGCTGGGGCTATAGGGAGACCCTGTCTCAAAAAGATCTCCCCCCCAAAAAAAGATAAAAAATAAAATAAATACATAAAATAAAATAAAAATAGTAAACGAAAGCCTCTCATGTGTCTTTTCTGTGGGGACACAGATCCAGATAGAAGTCTCTGATGGCTGTGGTTAAGAGAGCTGACTGCTCTTGCAGAGGACCTGGGTTTGATTCCTAGCATCCGCATGGCGGCTAAGAACTGTCTTTAAGCCGGGCAAGGTGGCACACCCCTTTAATCCTAGCACTTGGGAGGCAGAGGCAGGTGGATCTCTGTGAGTTCAAGGCCAGCCTGGTCTACAGAGTGAGCTCCAGGCCAGCTGGGGCTACAGGGAGACCCTGCCTGAAAAAAAAAAGTCTCTGATTTAATGAACATGGGACCTGCCAGATGGTGCCACTCTTTACAGAGTGTTTTTCCAGCTGGGCCTTTACAGGTGTATTCCAGCTGGTGTGGTGGCTCATGTCTGCAATTCCAGTGCTCTGGGGGCAGGGAGGCTGAGGCAGGAGGACTGCTGTGAACTTGAGGCTAGCCTGTGTTACAGTCTCAGGCCAGGTAGGGCCACATAGCAAAACCTTGTCATTCACAAACAAAAAAGAAATCCCTTTCCAGGAAAATGCTAATTACACTGATTTGATCATTACACATTTCATGTATGTATTAAATTATCACACTATACTACACAAGCATGTGAAATTATTGTATCAATAAACACATGTAGAACATGGCAAGGGTGCACATGACTGCCATCCTAGCACAGAGGAGGTGAAGTGGGAGGGTTGCAAGTTCAAGGCCAGATGTAAAAGTCATGTGTGCGCATGTAAACATAGTAAATGCAGATGTAAAAGTCATGTGTGGCATGTAAACATAGTAAATACAGATGTAAAAGTCAGGTGTGCACATGTAAACAGTAAATACAGGTGTAAATCACATGTGTGCATAGAAACAAAGTAAATGCAGATGTAAAAATCACATATGTGCAAATAAATATAGTAAATACAGATGTAAAAGTCACGTGTGCGCATGTAAACATAGTAAATACAGATGTAAGTCACGCGTGTCATGTAAACATAGTAAATACAGGTGTAAATCACATGTGTGCATAGAAACAAAGTAAATGTAGATGTAAAAATCACATATGTGCATATAAACATAGTAAATACAAATGTAAAAGTCACGTGTGGCATGTAAACATAGTAAATACAGGTGTAAATCACGTGTGTGCATAGAAACAAAGTAAATGCAGATGTAAAAAAATCATATATGCATATAAACATAGTAAATGCAGATGTAAAAGTCACGTGTGCCATAGAAACATAGTAAATACAGGTGTAAAAATCATGTGTGTGCATGTAAACATAGTAAATGCAGATGTAAAAGTCTGTACACATGGCATACACACAACTGTAATATGGACGCTTCCTTGCTTTATCTGATGAGCCCAAAGAAGAACTGGATTCCTTTTTTTGACAATCTTTTTTATTAACATTCATGTATATACTAGTGAGGTCAGTGTAATATTGCTATATCATAAGGCATACCTTGGTCAGATCCAGTGTGGATTTTTGTGTGTGTGTGTGTATGTGTGTGTGTTTTATAATTTTTTTTTTGGTCTTTTCCAGGTAGGGTCTAACCTTTAGACCCAGCTGGCCTGGAGCTCACTATGTAGACCAGGCTGGCCTTGAACTGTCAGAGATCTGCCTGCCTCTGCCTCCTGAGTGCTAGGATTAAAGGTGTGCATCTCCACGACCAGCATTAGGAATTTAGGAACTCATATGTAGCCCTGGCTGGCCTGGAACTTGCTATGTAGACCAAGCTGGTATTAAACTCACAGAGATCTGCCTGCCTCTGCCTCCCAAGCGCTGGGATCAAAGGTGTGTGCCATCACACCTGGCTTCATCCAATTATTTCATTCCTGGTAAGTATAGCATTGTGTCTGATACAGCTGGTATTCAAATATCTCACAGCACTGAACACAGGTCCCTCGGCCACTTTTCTGAGTAATGAGGACGTCCAATCTTACTAACCATATGCCACTTGTATTTTTTTTTTTTTTACAAAGCTGTGTGGCTTCATTTTGCACCCTGTTTATTTTAAAGCTTTTTGGGTGTATGGTTTTTTCATGTCTGTGCATAGTTCGACAAGCTTGGCTGGTAATAATTTGGGATAACTAGACTAGGAGGAGATGCACCCGTCCTTTTTACTTTGTGTGTGTGTGCATATGTTCATGTGTGTGCATGTGTATGTGGACGTGTGTGGAGGTCAAGGTTAACTTCAGGTGACATTCCTCAGGAACTGATCACCTTGTTTTTTTTATTTCGGTATGTGTATCAATGTACTGTCTGCATGCAGGTTTGTGCACCCGTGTCGTGCAATGCCGCGGAGGTCAGAAGAGGGTCTCGGATTCCCCTGGAACTGGAGTTCTCCTGGAACTGGAGTTTCAGACGGCTCTCGGCCGCCATGTGGGTGCTGGGGATCGAACCCGGGTCCTCTGCAAGAGCGGTTGGCGCTCTTAACCGCTAGGCCATCTCTCCAGCCCTTAATTTTTTTTTTTTTAATTTATTTCTGTACGTGTATGAATGTACTGTCTGCATGCAAGTTTGTGCACCCGTGTCGTGCAATGCCGCGGAGGTTAGAAGGTGTCGGATTCCCCTGGAACTGGCCCTGGAATTGGAGTTTCAGACGGTTCTCAGCCGCCATGTGGGTGCTGGGGATCGAACCCGGGTCCTCTGTAAGAGCGGTCGGCGCTCTTAACCGCTAGGCCATCTCTCCAGCCCCTCACCTTGTTTTTTGGGGACAGGGTATCTTAGTCAATTAGGTTAGACTGCCCAGTGAATGAGTCATAGGTCAGGGATGGTGGGTTGCATCTGTTATCCTAGGGCTTTGGAGGTAGAAGGATCTAGAGTTCAAAGTGGGCTGGGAAGTAGCACGGCTACTATTTGTGGCTTCAATTCTCAGCACCACCAAAAATACAAGAACAAACACAAGTGTTCAAGGTCATCTTCAGTTACATAGTGAGTTCCAGGCCAAAAGATACATCTAAGACGTAGTGGGGGCACAAGACACTGCCTCAAAAAAGATGCATTGATTTCCATATAGGGTTGGAAGACAGATGTGCATGGAGGGGGACAGATGTGCATGGAGATACCAGCATCTCAGCATCCTCTGTCAAAGACGCCATCTTTGCTCCATGTTTTTCTAGAACCTTTGTCTAGTTAGGTGGCTGTAGACAAGCTTGCTCCTGGCTTTTAGAGCAATGATTGTGTTAGTAACTTAAAATGAAACTTTGCTTGCTTAAGTGAAGAGGAGGCAGTGCTAAAAAGCCAACAGGAATTGAGCATCTGTCAGTGAGAAATGGGGATGATTTTGTAAAAGTTGAAATATTTGTGAATTCAGTATTCCCTTCGTTCATATTGTTGTAGAAAACTGAGCATTTCAGTGAAAAGAAGAACAGGCTATCAGCACCAGCCTCTGCAAGAATTCTGAGCTGATATGCTTTACCAGTCATACTTTAAATTTTGAGCAGAGTAAATATAGATTTATTTGTGTATGTCTGTGGGTATGTGCCCATGAGTGCAGGTGCCTGTGGAAGCCAGAGGCATTGTCAGATCGCATGGCACTGTGCTGACAGGTGGTATGAGCTGCCTGGTATGGGTGCTGGGAACCAAACTCCAGTCCCCTGCAGAGCAGTATGTGTTCTTAACTGCTGAGTCATCTCTCTAGTCCTGAATGTAGATTTCTTTAAATTTATTTTATTTTATTTGTTTTTTAATTTTATTTATTTTTGTATGTGTATGAATGTACTGTCTGTATGTAGGTCTGTGCACCCGTGTCGTGCAATGCTGCGGAGGTCAGAAGAGGGTCTCAGATTCCCCAGGAACTGGAGTTCTCCTGGAACTGGAGTTACAGACAGTTCTTAGCTGCCATGTGGGTGCTGGGGATCGAACCCCGGTCCTCTGGAAGAGCAGTCGGTGCTCTTAACCCTAGGTTATCTCTCCAGCCCCTTATTTTATTTGAGTATTTTGCCTGCATGTAAGTGCACCTGTGTTGTGCAGAACCTGTGGAGGACAGAAGAGGGTGTGGGATCCCCTGGAATTGGGAGTTATGGATGGTTGTTAACCACCATGTGGGTGCTGAAATTCAAACCCGGGTCTTCTGCAAGAGCAGTACATGCTTTTAACTGCTGACCATCTCTTCAGCCCTGAATGTTTTCTTTTTTTTTTTTGAGACAGGGTCTCCCTATAGCCCCGGCTGTCCTGGAACTCACAGAGATCTGCATGCCTCTGCCACACACACACACACACACACACACACACACACAAAAAAAAAAAAAAAGATGCAACACTATTTCTGCCAACCTCATAAAAAAGTAAATCATAGGGCTGTAGAGATGGCCTAGCAGTTAAGAGTGCCAACAGCTCTTGCAGAGAAACCCGGTTCTATTCCCAGCACCCACATGGCAGCTGAGAACCGTCTTTAACTCCATTTCCAGGGGAATCCGACACCCTCTTCTGACCTCTGCAGCATTGCATGACACGGGTGCACAAACCTACATGCAGACAGTACACCCATACACATAAAAAATTAAAAGAAAATCATAGTGGAAGACAACAGAGTTATCCGCCCCCCCCCCACACTCTTGAGAGTTCTTTCTCACTTTTTTTGTTAAGAAATCAACATTCAGAGCTGGAGAGATGGCTCAGTGGTTAAGAGCACTGGCTGCTCTACCAGAGGACCTGAGTTTGATTCCCAGTACCCACATGGCAGTGTCTTTAAGCTGGGCGTGGTGGTGCATGCCTTTAATCCCAGCACTCAGGAGGCAGAGTCAATCGTATCTCTGTGAGTTCAAGGCCAGCCTGGTCTACATAATGAGTTCCAGGCCAGCTGCGGGCTACAGGAAGACCCTGTCTCAAAAAGACCAAAAAAAAGTCAGTTTTTTCTTCTGGCGTGCACATATTATTTTTTTATTTTGTAATTTATGTAGCTTCATGTGAAATACAAATGTCTTTTCTTTTTTTTTTGGTATTTTTGAGACAGGGTCTCCCTTTAGTCCCAGCTGGCCTGGAGCTTGCTATGTAGACCAGGCTGGCCTTGAACTCACAGAGATCCACCTGCCTCTGCCTCCAGAATGCCAGGATTAAAGGTGTGTGCCACCACTCCCGGCCAAATGTGTTTTCTATTTCAGACAATAATTCTACTCCAACTCAATTCAAAATGGAAATAATACAATTATACAGTTTGTTCTTTGAATTAATGAAATATATCTAACAGTATATAAATATATGTAATATATTAGATTTTATGTCAATTGAAATGCATATCCTTAACATAATCCATGTTTATATTTATTTATTGAAATGTAATTTTGGCGTGCATATATTATATACTTATATATAATATTCTATTTATAAGTTGATACACACACACACATATATATATATATATATATATATATATATATATGTATATATATATATAATTTTTTTTGCAACAGGGTCTCACTTTGTAGCCCAGGGTGGCTTCAGACCTGCAGTGACCCTCCTGCCTCAGCTTCCTGGGTACTGGGTGATTTTTTTCTACTTTGCTGGGCTTCTTGACTTTTCCTAAGTCACTGCAGTCACGGTGAGAAGATATCGATGAACTTGGCTAGAGAGACTTTGAGCAAAGTTGCAGGGTTGCAGTGTTGAGCCAGGCCTCTGGGTTGAGGCAAGTTGTAGACCAGGCAGGTCGGAATGGACAGTTGGATGGATGGCAATTCAAGTAGACCATGTTAGTTAGCAGTGGGGACTGGGCAGAGCGGAAGACCCCGGGGCACCTGGAAGTTCTCTGCCGCTGGCCACTTGACACCAGCACCAGGTGGGAAGATGGCGAGTCATGGGGGCTGCTGCCATGCCAGGGCTAAATGTCCTCATCTTTGAGGTCCAGACGAATGTGCTGTTCCTCTCCTAGGTCTGATGGGCTTGACTGGTTCTTCTGCCTAGGTTTTCTGAAAATTTTTTTTTCTTTTAGCCTTGGCTGGCCTAGAACTCAGGCCTGTCTCTGCCTGAGTGCTGGGACTAAAGGCCTGTGCCACCATGCCTGGCTGCATCTCATTTTTTCACACGTATAGTAACTTAGAATTGGATCCTAAGTATTATAATTGTAGAAATTCTGCTGAGGACTTCTTTTTTGAAAAGTAGGCATTTGGGCCTAGGTAACTCAGGGGGTAACAGCACTAGCCAGCTCTACAAGCTGATGACCCAAGTTCAATCCCTAGAACCCATGGAACAAGCCAGCATTCCTGTGGACCAGCCACCCTGCAGTGACGAAAAGGAGACCCTGTTTTGCTCGAGCACCATGGAGTCTGTGCCCACTGTCCTGACAGCTCCTTTGGAGCCGGGATAGGGCAGACCCCATTTGCCAAGCAAGATCCCATCCCCTAAGGCCTCCCTTTGATGTACTGGGCAAACAAAATGTTATACTTCCTATTTACCAATACACACCTGGGAGTTCCATCGTCCCCAGTAGGAGCCATGTTGGCTCCAACCTCTCTTACTCTCCTTCATGCCTGTCAACCCCCATTTCCACCCTGGAGCATGGTCGCATCAGTATATAAACCTTTGCTTGTTGCTAACAAAACTGAATTATTTCCTCGTGAAATTTCTCTTGGCCATTATTGGGTTTGTCCTACTCTCTCTGGGCTCCCGGTACCTTGCCCTCCGGCTCTGCTGCTGGACACTCCCTGGCCGGCCCAGCCACGATGGGAAAACCTCCACTGATGGTGGACCACTTTGTAAGTTAAAGGAAAATCAGCTGACCTTGAATTCAGCTTTCTGGTCAATAAAATGTAGGGTCTAACTTGTGCTGGGTCACTGTGGCTTATTTTTACTGTCAACTTCATAGTCTAGAATTGCTTCCTTTATTTTTTAGTCTTTTCGAGACAAGGTCTCCTTGTAGCCCCAGCTGTCCTGGAACTCACTCTGTAGACCAGGCTGGCCTTGAACTCACAAAGATCCACCTGCCTCTGCCTCCCAAGTGCTAGGATTAAAGGTGTGTGTCACCACGCCCGGCCCAGAATCACTTTCAAAGAAAGGCTCAGTGAGGGACTGTGTAGATCAGGTTGGCCGATGGGCATGACTATGGGGGTCACCTTGACTACCTTAACAGAGCTGTGAAGACCTCTGCATTGTGGGTGGCATCATTTCCTAGGCAGGGGCTCCTGGACTGCATAATAGAGTGTAGAAAGTCAGCAAGGATGAACACTGCATTCACTGCTTTCTTCTCATGGTGGGAGTGTGAGAAGGTCCTTCAAACTCCTGCCCACGGTGATGGACTGTGACTATAACTGTGAGCTAATAAACCCTGTCTCCCCTAAGTTGCTTTAGTGAGAATATTTCTCATAGCTACATGAAACTATGACAGTTTAGCTGGCTGGAAACTAGGACAGCTGGCCAGATGGTTCTGGGTAAAAGCGCTTGCCACAAAGCCTGAGGATGCTTCTGAAAATGCCTGTCAGCCAGGCGTGGTGGTGCATGCCTTTAATCCCAGGCAGGTGGATCTCTGTGAGTTCAAGGCCAGCCTGATCTACAGAGTAAGTTCAAGGCCAGCTGGGACTAAAGGGAAACCCTGTCTCAAAAATACCCCCCCCAAAAAAAAAAATGCATGTCAAGGTAGAAGGGGGAAAACTGACTCCACAAAGTTGTCCTCCAACTTCTGGATGTGTGCTGGGGCATGCATGTGCGCCTCATCACCTTCTCTCTCTCTCTATCTCTCTCTCTCTCTCTCTCTCTCTCACACACACACACACACACACACACACACACACACACAGAGACACCTTTGCCTATCATTTGGTGCACTGGATTTGGGGAAGCCCAGTGCCAAGGCCTTTGCCAAGACTCCAGGCAGTGGGTGGATGCAGATGTTTGCTCCAGGCAAAGGACTCCTGGGACTGTTACTGATGCCTAATGCCTGTCTCCCAGCTCATTAAATTTCTCCAGGTTTGCCGCTCCCCTTCCTCTCCTCTTTCTGCCCTACCCTTTTACCCAGTTCCAAGGACCCTATGTGACCCTGAGCTGCACTTTCTGCACCTCCCACATGGCATGGTGAGGGAGAGGAGCTGGCATGTGGTATCTTCAGGCTGGAATGCTGGCAAGTGGCTGTCTTGTTGCTGTCCTGTGGACACCCACTTCCTTTCATTCCTTACAAGGCAAAGGACCCCTGCCCACTGCTTGGCCGACTCCCCAGCCCACATGTCAGCCTAGTCTCTGCTCCCTAACAGCCTCCATCCTTCCCAGCTTGTTTTGGTCTGCACAGCCCTCAGCACAGTCTCATGCATTTCAGGACACTCATGCCTCAGATGCCAGAGAACCAGTGGCAGCCTTTTTTTTTTTTGAGACAGGGTCTCCCTTTAGTCCCAGCTGGCCTAGAACTCATTCTGTACACCAGGCTGGCCTTTAACTCATAGAGATCCTCCTGCCTCTGCCTCCCAAGTGCTGGTACTAAAGGTTCGCGCCACCACACCTGGTTGGTTTTGGTTTTTGTGTGTTTCGAGACAGGGTCTCCCGTGGTCCCAGTTGACCTTGAACTCAGATATCTGCCTGCTGGGATTAAAGGCATGCACCACCACACCCAGCCACCAGTGGCAGTTTTTACAGGTTCTACTCAATAAGGAAAATGTCTTGCAAGCTGATGAGCCAGCTGGAAGCCAAATGGAGGATGAAGTGTGATCTTGCTGGGAGCCTGTGAGACAAGGTCTCGCTCCACAGCCCCGGCTGGCCAGTGTCTATGATTTTCCCATCTGTTTCGAGTGGTGGGGTTCCAGGTGCATGCCACCATGCCAGGACCTGACACAACTTTCTCCCAATTTCATGTCTTCTTTTTATAATTTTTAATTATTTTTTTAATACATTGAGTCCAATCAGTGCTGTCCTTACACTCATGGGTATGGCGTCATGCACTTGAGCATTGAGAGCCTATCAGTGGTCAAAGCCCCAAAGAAAACCGACTTTCCCTCCAGCAGCCACCAGCTGCCAAGGCTCCTCGCTAGCAGCGGAGCCTGGAGAGCCCCTCCCTCCTTCATGCTGACATTAAAATATTTTTATTTGTGCACTCATGTGCACGTGCCTGTATGGCATGTGTGTACCTGTGGAGGCCAGAAGACAGCATCAGATCCCCTGGACCTGGATTTCCAGGTGGTCGTGAGATGCCCAATGTGGGTGCTGGGAACCAAACTCTGCAAGGGCGGGAAGCAGTCATGGGGCTCAACCATCTCCAGTCTCCATGCTGGAATTTTAACACTCTGATCATGCGACCACAGCTGGTGTGACTCAAATATCTAAGGCTACAGCACACTGATTGTGGATACACAGTGTAGGAACTCAGAACTGCTGCAGCCTTGGGGCAGGACACACCTTACTAACTTGGCTGGGAACTGGGCTTCTGAGCCATTGTGGTTAAAGATCAAGGTTGTCTGTGCTGCCAATTTTTGCTTCTTTCGTGGTCACTTACATGTTGAGTACATTGTAGCTTGAATCCAACAGGAATCCTGAGCTTTGGTGCCAACCTCTTCTTGTCTTAGCTGGCAGGTCTAGCCTGGCCACATGGGACTTTTGGCAGGTTTTGTAGCTGACAGCAAGGAGGCCCAGCAGAAAGCCGTGGAACTCGGTGCGGTGTCACTGTGACCACCTCCTTGTGCATGGGAACGGCGTCCGCATCCATTTGTGAGAGTGAACACTTGGACGTGGACCCCACCCAGCACATTCAGATTTGTGTCGACAGTCAGTGTCTGTCAGCCCCAGTAGGAAATGACTGAATGCACTACAATGGCAGGAAAGGGCCTTGAGTCCCTAGGGGAACACTGTGGAAACAGATGGTAGCTGAGGTCAAGGAGCAGGGAGTGAGGGCACTGTTCAAGGAGAGGCTGTGCACACAGGGAACCTGTAATCCAACTAGGAAACCCAGGGAAATCTGAGTGTCGAGTCTTGCACGTGGCAGTCTATAGACTGCGTGGATGTAATCTCTAGACTGAATGTTCTACCTGGTTTCTTCTTTCCAGAAGAGGGAAGAGGCTGTGGTGCAAAATCCAGTGATGTGCTGGATGTCAGAAGCCATCATTCCCAAGGTGATTTCCCCGCTGAAGGTGCCAGCGTAGCGGTGAGCAGTGCACACTGGAGTCAGCAGAGCACGTGGCTCTGACACCACCTGAGCAGCTGCTTGGGAGGCAGGCTGCACAGTGACATTCTTCTCATACATGCAAAGCTACTTTCCCAGGCTCTGACTAACAAGGCTTCACCAACAGCAAGTCTCCACAGAGCTGGATCTGGTTAGCTGTGCCCAGAGCTGCTTGGCAGACGTGACAGTTTCTATTTTTAACAGCACTCACAAGAGCAAACTCCCTTCCCTACCACCCCTGTTCTTCTTGTGGGATCTGCACTGCGGACCCGGTGCCTGGGGCTTTGCTGGTTGCTCCTGAGGCATGCAGCTCAGAGCCTGCAGCCCAGGCGCCATTGTTTGGGCTTCCTACACAGGAAGCTGGGGCTGCCCTACTCAGAGAAGGCCTACCCTGTGATAGTCTGAATGGAGCTTTGGGGTGACATTCCTTTACCTTCAGTTCAAATCGGAAACATTTGAGTAGGTTGGACTCTGGAGGCAGGTTCTTTGGAGTCCAAATTTCAGTCTAGAGAGGAAAGATCCATGTTGACTCTAGAAACAAATCACACCTGAAGGTCTGAGAAAACATCAGACCCTCCGAAGTTTAAGTGAGCAGGGAGAATGTGTCATCTGGGAGGTTGGGGGGACGGGACTGCAGTCTTACCAGACCCCCACCAATTACAGTCTACTGTGGATAATTTGAGAAACATTTGCAGTTTCTTTGTCAAGGGTTTAAGGAAGGGTTTCAAGAGCTTTGGAGATGCAAATGCTGTCACAAGTGGTACACAAGTCCTCCCCCAGATCTGTGCAAAAGTGAGTCTGACAAAAGTCCCATTCCTTTGGCTGGGCCTGAGATGACCAGCAGGGGAAGGCTCTCACTCCTGTCACAGGCACCTGCCTTTAACACAACTCACTCCCACCTCTGCACGCTGCAGCGGAGGCTGAGGGCTGCACTGCTCAACAGATTGCACAGGTTATTTTTAGCCTTCACGGACTCCAGATGTGGTTCAAGTTCTACGGACAGCGAAAGTTTCAACATGGTGATATCTCAGTAACCGAGGCAGAGGTGCAGGTGACTGGGTCTGGGGACAGCCAGCCTTCCCCTAGACTCTGGCAGTCAGAGGTGACTGGGTGCTCAGCGTGGCACCAACCACTGGAAGTGAAGAGAAGAGGATGAAAACTAGAAAAAGGAGCCATTTATTAGAGACAAGAACCTCGAGCCCTGAAGGATCTGAAGACAACAGAGGAGCCCAACCCTGCTGGAAACCGCTCTGCTGACAAGATGGACACCAGCTGTGAGCTCCTGCCCAGTGGTCACCAGCCCAGGCGATAGCAGCACACCAACACACTTTGCACCAATGCTGTACAGGCAGCTGCCATTGGTGGAGGAACCAGGATGCATAAAGGCAAGAAGACAGCATGCTAGGTACCGCCACTACACCAGGCTCTTCAGAGATCACACACAGCATAGGGTCAGACTTAAGGTGACAAAGCAGCCTGCTCTTCTGTTTTGGGACTTGCTTCCATTCTGGGAGACACTGGACCTTTGTCCAGTACCAGTTGTCACCACAGGTAAACCCAGGCTATAATCACAACAGCAAGGAGAACAGGATCGTGTTGCTTTTTTTTTTTCCTTAGAGGAGGGCATGGAAAATACAGCACACCAATGAAATAAAATGCCAAAAAAAAAAATACAAAAAAATATAAAATAGAAAAATGTATTTACAGGTAGTACATTACTATGATCCGAAAGCACAATGCCGCCCGGCTGCTATAATACATGCATTGCTCGAGAGGAGACTACTAAAAACTGCGAGGGAGGCGCCTGGTAAAAAGGGGCCAAAAGTTGGTAACTTTTCATCCCTAATTTGCTACACTGATCAAAAGAGCCCCACAGCTCACGAGTCCATTAGTTCAAATGCTGTGCCAGCTTGTAACCGCAGGGCCACTCATGAGGGAGGCGGCAGCTTATACAGGAAGCCACAGGGACGGCTCTGCATGCTCAAAATGACAGCAAGTCCCGCTCTGCCACACAGCACGATCTTAGCAGGGTCTAATCTCTGTTTATTCATACATATATATCTATGTGAGTGCGCGCGCGCGTGTGTGTATATATATATATATATATGTACGTATGTATGTATAAAAACCGTGCCCTTGTTCACTGCCAACACGACGTCTGGGTGGACATGAACTCTTTACAACAAATTCTTATCTGTATGTTGTAAGAAGTCATTCAATGTCTGTGGATTTAATAAGTCACTTCACACCACAGAAAATATTTAATAAATCCAAAAAAAAGGAAAGAAGAATAGAAGGAGAGAAGAACTTCTGTCTCAGTTTTCTGAAACTGAGTCCCCATAGGACACTGGTCCCAAAGTTCTGGAGGGTCCACTGAAGAGACTTCTGTTTGCCTTTTTTAATCCTTTTAGTGTTTAAAAGTTCTAGAACGACTCCTTGCTGTTTGCAGTTTTTTAAATAGTCAAATCTCCATCTCCCCAAAAAGTAACAGTCTGGTGCAGATCCACAAAAACAGGGGCTAGGAGTGCAGGGAGAGGCCCGTCACTTTTGGACCAGGCTCAGCTCTCTGACTGCAGGAAGAGGCGGAGCCGGCAGAGCTCCAGCGCCCTCCCCTGCAAACATGCTTCCTTCAGACGCAAACTCCAGTCACACTGCAGTTCCTTCAACAGGTACGCCTCTGAGGACCAGGCCAGCTTTAAGAGGAAACAAAACCGCGTGGTGAGAGAAAAGGACGACGATGGCCATTCTGGTCACTCCCAACGTGGTCCATCATACTTCCAGGAATCGGGAGCTGCTGGACTTGGAGTGGAATGGCTCAGACCACATACGTCGTAAGTCACCCTGGGAAAGAAAGGTCATCCCTAAGTTACACATTCATGAGATCTGAGTCCTTTCTTAGATCAGAATGCTTCTGGGGAGAATCAAAGAGCCCTCACGTTTTACGAGAGACGCTCCTAGGCCTCTTGGGTAAGGAGGGGCCTTTAGGAACTCTGCAAATTCAATCCTCATGAGCTCTAGCAATGTGAGCCTGGTTAATGAACCTTGGTGATGGGTCCTATCTGTAAAATGAGATGGTACTACAAAAATCTGGCAAATAAGTACTCTTGGGGCTACAGAGATGGCTCAGCAGTTAAAACAATGCTTGTTGCTCTTGCAGAGGAATCAGGTTTGCTTCCCAGCACCCATATGGCACACACAACTGACTGTAACTCCAGCCTCAAGAGATCCAACACCCTCTCCCGGTCTCTGCAGGCCCGTGCACATACATGCTGCACATACAAATACTAACTCTCAATCTACTTTTTTGGGGGGGGAGAAGGGGACACCAAAATACCAAATATTTCTTTCCAAAACGAATGATATTTACAAAGCTGTCAGGAGACAATAGAGTACTGCTGGGTTTTGTTTTGGTGGTAAGGACTGAACCCAGGGCCTCACTGAGCTACAGCCCCAGCCCTTTTAAAATTTTACCTTGAAGCAGAATCTTGTAAATTGTCCAAGTTGGCCCTGAACTCAAAATCCTCCTGCCTCAGTCTTGAGTGTGGAGATGACAGGAAGGCGTCATCACACCCGGCTCTGGAGGTGCTTTAATCAAGGGAGATAGTCTCAACAGCATGGTTCCTATGACTGCCCTTGGTTAATCATTAGGCCAGTTGGTGTAGGTTCTAAGCACCCTAAGACATTTGCTAATTCCAAGTTGGCACATAAAGACATAAGAGCTCAGGGCTTAAGCAGAACCAGCTGCAGTGAGCGAAGTGCACTTCAGTGGCATGAGCTGCGGCGCCTGGGTTTGCAGCGGCTTCTTCTCACCTTTAAGTAGGCCATAGTGAGGAGTGGCAACAAGGTAAATGGCACCAGGTAGAGGAGGGCAGGCTGGGCAGCTCGGTGGATTCGAGATGCCACAGTAGCAGTGAGCAGACCTAGAGAGAGAGACACTGGTGAGCGGCTGAGGAGCAGCCCAGGAGAGGAGACTGCCTGTGACCTGAGTCCATTCTACAGCCAGCACCAACAAAACATCTCCAAGGACCGACAACTGGCCAGAGTCCACTTCCTGCTTAGGTTCCTAGCTTCAAGCCCTGTCTCCCTGTCTCTCTGTAGTGACAGACTCAAAGCACTAAATAACAGCTTTGTCACCTTGCTTGAGGCATTCCCCTTCTCAGATTTTCACCTGCTTAATGGGGATAATAGCACTTGTGTAATCCTCTCAAGGGTATCCAGCTGACATGAACCCACATGTGTGTCAGGGTAGCAAAAGGCATGAAGGAGAGAGGGGTGTTCTATAACACTCGCTCTGCAGTAGCAGCAGCAGCAGCAGCGGTTATGTGTGCGTGGACGGTCAGTTCTGTTCCTAGCCTAGTAGCAATTGTCTTCCTGTTTGCCTGCGAGCTGGCTAGAGAAACACTAGCACAGGAAGAGCCCAAGGTTGGAGGTAATGGACTATCAGAACAATTTGGGTAAGTAAAGAGGAGTTTACTAACCCCATGGACAATCTATGCAGAGCCTGGTCCCCAAGCACATGTGGGCTATGTGGGGCAAAGAACTGGTCATGCTCTTTGGGCATGCTTTTCAGATATGCTACAGATGGGGACTTGGCACTAGGCACAGGGAGCCTGTGTCACCTCAGGACTCCTTTTGATTGTTGAACAGCTCCCAGCTAAAAGACCTGGTGTAATGTCAAGGAGAGGGGAGGAAGCGAAGGGCTGGGCTTCTCTCTTACCTACGAAGTACCCTATGAGGGTGCAGTGGAAGTAGGAGACCTTCTGCATGCGCCCAGAGATATTAGCTGCACCAGGGGCACCACAGGTGTCACTGCTGGCTTGTTTCTTGTAGTTGTCATAGCGGAGAACAAAGCACAGCAGGAGGCCAGGCATCACAATGTCCCCAATTCCCAACATAGAGAAGTGACTGCCAGTGGAGCTGAAACACAGAGCCATGTATTAGGGATACCACACTCTTCAACCCCTGCTCCACCTTCTGTGCAGCCTGTTAGCTTTTTAAGGCATCAAAGAACTTATCTGAATAGAGATAAGGTCTTGCTATGTGGCCAAGGCTAGCCTCAAACTCATATTCTGCCTTAGCCTCCCGAGTACTGGGATTACAGGTGTGCACCACTATACTATGCCAGGCGTCTACTAGCCTTTAAGTGAATTGGCCACAGTTGTCTTCTGGCTGCTGTTTCAGGAGAGCACTCTGAGTGCTGAGGAGGCCTGCAAGTACCTCACAGGCAAGTCATTTTATCTGTGATACCTTCACTCTTGAGACTGCAAATCAGTACCTATTACCAGAAAGAAGACTAAAGCAGCACATTGGTTTTTCTGAGGTTGTTTCACAGAGACTGTTAAAATGAGAACTTTTTTTTTGGTCTTTTTGAGACAGGGTCTCCCTGTAGCTGCAGCTGGGCTTGAACTGGCTATGTAGACCAGGCTGGCCTTGAACTCACAGAGATCTGCCCGCCTCTGCCTCCTGAGCTCCTAAGTGCTGGGATTAACACCACCATGCCTGGCATGAGAACATAATTTTACAAATGTCTCTCAGAAGTAAAGAAAAAAAATCCAGACTGTTAATTCCAGCCAAAGTTAAGAGACAGTGGCTCAGATTCTGCCTCTTGTGATGCTACAGATGAGAACAGTCTCGGCAACAAGGCGCAGGAGCAGCAGCATCAGAAATCAAGAATGGGAGGCCGGCTGAAATGCGGAGCATCAGGAAGCCTAAGCACGGACACAGGATGCTGTCCAAGTCTCATCCGCAGAGTCAGCTGGCCTGACCTGGTAAAAAGAAACTGGAAGTCCTGGCCACAGAAGCAGCTCACAGACCGTCAGAGCAGCTGGCAGACTCATTCATGCTAGCACTCTGGAGGCAGGGAAACCCTGTCTCAAACACACACACACACACACACACACACACACAGAGCAAGCCTAGACCAAGCAGAACCAAGACTATCTAGGAATCAATAAAAACAAGAGGCATACACATAGCCGTCAAGAACAGAGCTAAGACTAGGCAAAGAGGGAGGAGTAGGGCATACGATGAAGGCACAGAAACATTCAGCCAAGTCCAAGCATGAGGATTTGAGTTTGGATGCCCAGCACCCACATGTAAAAGCTGGGTGTGGTGGTATGGGGTCTGTAACCCCACTACTTGGGTGAGGCCAGTCAGTTTAGCTGAAATTATGAACTCCAGGTATATAGTAAGAGACCCTGTTCCAAAATATAACGTGGTGGGGCTGTAGAGATGGCTCAGTGGTTAGGAGCACTACTGCTTTTGCAGAGGATCCAGGTTTGGTTCCCAGCACCTACACAGGAGCTAACAACCACCCGTAACTCCAGTTCCAGGGGATTCAATACACTCTCCTAACCTCTTAGGGAAATTCTCACCTATGGTTCATTTATATACATGTACACAAAACATAAAATTAAGGTGGAAAGCTATACAGAAAGATACTTGCTGGGCGTGGTGGTGCACACCTTTAATCCTAGCATTTGGAGGCAGAGGCAGGCGGATCTCTCTGTGAGTTTAAGGCCAGCCTGGTCTACAGAGTGAGTTCCAGGACAGCTGGAGCTACAGGGAGACCCTGTCTCAAAAAGACAAAAAAAAATTAAAAAGAAAAAAAAAAAAAAAGAGAAAGATGTTCATGCTGACTTCTGGGCTCTGTGCATACAGAGGTGAACACACCTGCACATATACATGAAAACTTATTCAATTAAATCATAGCAGAAAATCTCAACCAATGAAAAGAAATGGTCATTTACAGCCCTAAATAGATAGGACCAGAAAAAATACTCCATGATGCTTAAATAGTTAAAATGCCAAGACTACCAAGCAAAGAAATAGAGGCTTGAGAGAAAAATGCCAACTAACCCACAGAAACAATCTCATCAGATTGGATCTCTCGGTAGAAGCTATAAAAGCCAAGAAAGCACAGAACAATATATTTTAAGCCCTGAACTAAAATAATTCCCGGGGCTGGAGAGATGGCCTAGCGGTTAAGAGCACTGACTGCTCTTGCAGTGGACCCGGTTCAATCCCCAGCACCCACATGGCGGCCGAGAACCGTCTGTAACTCCAATTCCAGGAGAAATCCAGTTCCAGGGGAATCCGACAACCTCTTCTGACCTCCACGGCATTGCACGACACAGGTGCACAAACCTACATGCAGACAGTACATTCATACACATAAAAAATAAATTAAATTAAAAAAATTTTTTTTCAGGGGCTGGAGAGATAGCCTAGCGGTTAAGAGCACCGACGCTCTTGCAGAGGACCCGGGTTCGATCCCCAGCACCCACATGGCGGCTAAGAACCATCTGTAACTCCAATTCCAGGACAACTCCAGTTCCAGGAGAATCCGAGACCCTCTTCTGACCTCCGCGGCATTGCACGACACAGGTGCACAGACCTGCATGCAGACAATACATTCATACACATACAAAAATAAAAAATAAATAAAAAATAATTTTTTAAAAATAATTCCCAACTAAGATTACTGTATCTCCGGGCTGCTATGACAGCTCAGGGGTTAAGAGTGTGTTCTGCTCTTGCAGGGGTTCTGGGTTGATTTCCAGCACCCCACGGCAGCTCAGAACAGTCTCCACTCCAGTTCTAGTCACTGGCCTCTTCTGATCTCAGGCACCAGGTATGACATGGCCATAGACATACACAAATATTTAAAAGATTATTATATTGATGGGCTGGAGAGATGGCCTAGCGGTTAAGAGCGCCGACTGCTCTGGCAGAGGATCCAGCATCTATCCCCAGCACCCACATGGCGGCTGAGAACCGTATCTTTAACTCCAATTCCAGGAGAACTCCAGTTCCAGGGGAATCCGACACCCTCTTCTGACCTCCACGGCATTGCACGACATGGGTGCACAAACCTACATGCAGACAGTACACTCATACACATAAAAAATAAAAATTAAAAAAATTACTATATCGAGCAAATTTATCTTCAATTTTTTTTCATTTGTGGGTGGAGGTCAGAGGACAACCTGTGGGAGTCCACTCTCTCCTTCCACCATGTGGGTGCCAGGGAAGGAACTCAGGTTCTCCGGCATGCTGACAAGTGCCTTTACTCACTGAGCCACCTTGCCAGCTCCTGCAAAAGCATCTTTTGAAAGTGATAAAGACCTAGAGTCCAAAACGACAGCTCCAGAGAAAATAGACTGCTTTGCTTCTCGTCCACCTGTGCCCCTTTTCTAAGCCTAGGGAACAATGTATGGAAGAGGGGGCATGGTAGAATGTAAGGGCTGCGATTGGGGCGAATGGTGGAAACTACAGCAATATAGCCTGGACACTCATTTGATCAACTTGATTGAACATACAAGCCCCCCAGCTGGATGGTGGGACCCTTGGGCTGTGTGGGTTTGGGCACAACTGCTTGCCAAATTGGTTTTACATGAAGGATGCTTGTACTCATAAATTATTACATATTGTTAAAAAATGAAAAAAAAAATAGAAAAAAAAGTGATAAAGACCCTACAAAATTAGCATAAACTAAAGCAAATTCATGAGCACTAACTGAGCACTGCAGAAAATATTTATAGGATCCCTATACACAGACACAAACATCACCCAGGAAAAGATTTCATGAGATGAATAACTGAGCATATGTGAACTAGGAAAAATTACCCTCATCTCAGAGCAGCAAGCCCCTGAGGTAAATGGAAGAGAAAGAACAAACAGCAGAACCAATCAGGCAGAAAACAATTACAGCAATCCACTAATCCCTTTTGATATAAACTTAAAATGTCATTTTTTTTTTTTAATCTTTTTGAGACAGAGTCTCCCTGTAGCCCCAGCTGGCCTGGAGCTCACTCTGTAGACCAGGCTGGCCTTGAACTCACAGTGATCCACCTGCTGGGATTAAAGCCGTGCATCACCACATCTGGCCAATGTAAATGGTTTTAGCTCTCCATTAAAAAATTCAGACTTAGGTGGGCGTGGTGGCGCACGCCTTTGATCCTAGCACTTGGGAGGCAGAGGCAGGTGGATCTTTGTGAGTTCAAGGCCAGCCTGGTCTACAGAGTGAGTTCCGGGCCAGCTGGGGAGGGGGCTGGAGAGATGGCCTAGTGGTTAAGAGCACCGACTGCTCTTGCAGAGGACCCAGGTTCGATCCCCAGCTCCCACATGGCAGCTGAAAACCGTCTGTAACTCCAATTCCAGGAGAACTCCAGTTCCAGGTGAATCTTACACCCTCTTCTGACCTCCGCAGCATTGCACGACATGGGTGCACAAACCTACATGCAGACAGAACATTCATACACATAAATAAATAAATAAAAATTAAAAAAAATAAAAAAAATCAGATTTGGAGCTGGAGAGATGGTTTAGTGCTTAAGAGCTCTTGCAGAGGAACCAGGTTTGGTTCCCAGCACCCACACAGCAGCTAACAACCACCTGTAACTCCAGTTCCAGGGGATCCAATGCTTGTTTCTGACCTCTGTGAGCACTTACACATGCAGGCAATACACTCATACACATAAAACAAATAAAGTAGCTGGGCATGGTGGTGCACGCCTTTAATCCTAGCACTCAGGAGGCAGAGGCAGGTGGATCTTTGTGAGTTCAAGGCTAGCCTGATCTATAGAGTGAGTTCCAGGACAGCTGGGGCAACAGGGAGACCCTGTCTCGAAAAGACAAAAACAAACAAACAAACCCAAAACAAACTATTCAGACTAGCTGGAGTGTGTGTGTGTGTGTGTGCACGCAAAACTATTCAGACGAGCTGGAATGTGTGTGTGTGTAATGCTTGCATGTATGTAACTGCACCTGTGTCATGCAATGCCCATGGAGGTCAGAAGAGGGCATCAGATCCCCTGGAACTGGAGTTATAGACAGTTCTTAGCTGTCATAAGGGTGCTGGGACTTGAACTCAGGTCCTCTGCAAGAACAGCCAGTACTCTTAACTGCATAGCTGGATATTTATAAACCAAGATCTGCCAGGCGTGGTGGTGCATGCCTTTAATCCCAGCACTCAGGAGGCAGAGGAAAGCGGATCTCTGTGAGTTCCAGGCCAGCTGGGACTAAAGGGAGGCCCTGTCTCAAAAAAAAAAAAAAAAAAAAAAAAAAAAAAAAAAAAAAAAATTGTTTTTTTTTTTTTTTTAAATTTTTTATTTATTTATTTATTTATTTCTGTATGTGTATGAATGTACTGCCTGCATGCAAGTTTGTGCACCCGTGTCGTGCAATGCCGCGGAGGTCAGAAGAGGGTCTCGGATTCCCCTGGAACTGGAGCTCTCCTGGAACTGGAATCTCAGACAGCTCTCGGCCGCCATGTGGGTGCTGGGGATCGAACCCAGGTCCTCTGTAAGAGCGGTCGGCTCTCTTAGCCGCTAGGCCATCTCTCCAGCCCCCTGTTTGTTTTCTTTCAGAAACAGATCTCACTGGAATATACACAACCCAGACTAAAGTGAAAGAAGCTGATATATCCAGCCCTACACTCAAATATGACAAAGTAACACGGCTGGAGAGGTCATAGATCCTAGAGAAATCCCCAAGGCTGTCACATCCCTAGACAAATGTAACTTTCGGGTTTTTTTGGTCTTCTCAAGACAGGGTCTCCCTGTAGCCCCAGCTGTCCTGGAACTCACTCTGTAGACCAGGCTGGCCTTGAACTCACAAAGATTTACGTACCTCTGCCTCCCAAGTGCTGGGATTAAAGGCGTGCGCCACCACACCCGGCAACTAATGTAACTTCTAAGTGCAAAACATGTATCCTTATATTTACAGACAAATATCCTAGTCAGCACTCATCAAAGAAGCTTCTTTTGCCCCAGACTAAAACTATTATAGAGTACCTCAATGGGTCACACACAGACATTGTGTGTGAATTGCTCAAGCCTAAGAAGCACATCTACACCTGCGGAGGGCCAGGAACATCAAAGGTCATAAATGGCCAAACTGTGCAGATTAGGAGTCTGCAGAGTGTGGGTCCATGGACAGGACTACCGTATTAAACTTCACTCACCCAGGGCTCAGGGACCATTGCAGAAGACAGAGTGGGAAGATTGTAAGAGTGGTGATACATGACCATATGGAAATATAATCCTACAAGCTCTTGGGACCCTGCTCATATGAACCTCCAGCAATTGGTGTCAACATGCACTAGATCCATGCAAACTCAGACAAAAACCCAGCATGGGACTGGGGAAATGGGCAGCAGATTCCAATCTTAGCTGAAGAAATATTGGTAGCTGATTACTGTGGCATGAGGAAGAGCTGATCTTCTTAAAGCAAGGGATTCTGGTAAGGCTGAGTAGACCTCAGTGATGAACTTGCATTGAGGAATGTCTGGGGACACTATTTTGGCACAGCAGGCCTTAACACATATGCAGAGTGTATGGATTTCAGTGGGGGTGGGGGGTGGGGTGAGGTGGGAGTGAGGGAAGAGGGTACAAAGGTGATTAAGACTGATTAATATGTTCTGTATGAATTACACAAAAGCTTTCCCAAAGCCCAGGGAACAAACTGCGGAAGAGGAGGCATGGTAGAATGTAAGGGCTGCGGAGAGATAGGGGTGAATCATGAGACTACAGGAATATAGTCTGGACTCCTAATTGATCAACATGCCTGTGCATACAAGCTTCTCCAACTAGACTATGGGAACCTTGGGTTGTTCAAAATTTGGACATAGATACTTGCAAAATGCTCCAGTTATCTAATTATATGACAAACTGAGTAACATCAATGTTATCTGCCAACAACTGTGTCATTATATTGTAGAATCCCTTAAAAATAAACAAAAAAAAGAAATACACAAAAGCTGCCGGGCGTGGTGGCACACGCCTATAGTCCTAGCACTTGGGAGGCAGAGGCAGGCGGATCTTTGTGAGTTCAAGGCCAGCCTGGTCTACAAAGCGAGTTCCAGGACATCTGAGGCTACAAGGGGACCCTGTCTCAACACACACACACACACACACACACACACACACACACACACACACAATCAAAACTCACAGTATGTAGACCAATGAAATAGATTAAAAATACCAGGGGACCCTGTCTCAAAACACACACACACACACACACACACACACAATCAAAACTCACAGTATGTAGACCAATGGAATAGATTAAAAATACCCTAGACCTGTGGTGCTGGGGACTGAACCTAGGGTTTTAACCATGCTGGGCAAGAACTCTACCAATGAGTTACAACCTCTAACCTCCTATGTATGCAATTTCTGACAAAAGTTCTAAAGATATACATTAGAGAAAAGATAGCTTCTGCAAATGGGTTCTGGGAAAACTGGATACACATATAGAAAAATGAAACTGAGGCCCTATCCATCACCTACACAAAACCAATTCAAAATGAATCTGAGTCCTGAAACTTTGAAACTGGGAAGGAGAAAAATACTTCACGATATAGGCATAGACAGGATTTTCTGAAAATGACTCCAAGAGCTCAGGAAATACCTAGAACAAATGGGACTGCAGGAAAAACTCCCAAAGACAGGCTAGAGAGATGGCTCAGCAGCTAAGAGCACTTGCTAATCTTGCAGAGGATCCAGTTTAGTTCCTGGCACCCACTTGCCTGTAACTCCAGTTTCAGGGGATCTGACACTATAGAAGGCTAGAAAAATCTTTGCCAGATATACATGGGGCAGGGGATTAGTAGCTAGAATATATAAAGAACTCAAAAAATGTCAAATTACCCAATTAGTAAATAGGCAGATGAATTGTAAACAAACAGTTCTCAGAGGCACAAATGACAAGTATATGAAAAATGTTCAAAAGAAATTAAAACTATATAGTCACTATCTCACCATAGTCAAGATGGCTTCTATCAAAAAAACAAATGCTGGAGAGTATACCAGGCTAAAATAACTTTACACACTGCTGGTGGGAATGCAAATTAGTCCAGCTACTATGGATACCAGTTAAGGAGCTCCATCGAAAAGCTAATAGAATGACCATATGATCCTGTTACATCACCCAAATGACTGTATGTCAGCATATTACACAGATACTTGTACTCCCATATTTATTGCAGCAAGAGTCACAACAGTCAGGAGATGTGCAGCCTAGAGGCTCATCAACAGATGAAGACAATGTGTGTCCATATACACACATACACATAATGGAGCCATAAAAAAGAATGAAATCATGTTATCTGTAGGAAAATAGATGGAATCCAGACAGACAGACACACACACACACACTATACAATAATGTCTATGACATGAAAACAGAAGGACTGGTTGGGGGAAGAGGACAAATATGAGGAAAGTGCATGCACACATGTGTGAGCTGTTGTAATGCAACTCATTACTGTGTGTGCTAATTAACAAGTTGCCATTCTCAGGTCCTCATCTGTATGGATCTGGAGATTATGGGTCAGCCCTTTGCATTTTAGGATCAGAATGCTGATTACAGAAAGCACAGAAAGGCAGTGTGTTCACCACTGTGGGATGAGGACCCACAGGCTGGTCCTACCTTGGGAAGACCAATTTTCCAGGGAGAGACAGCCGGGGAACATCACGCCCAACATTAGGTCCCAGGTGGAGCTTCCGGGATAGAACGTCAAGGGGATTGTCAGCTGGCTGTGTGGCCACCTTCACCATGACATTGCTATTGAAGATGTAGGCTGAGAAAAATACCTGCCAAGGTGGAGAGATGCCTTTAACAGAAGCAGCAAACAACTGGAATTCAGCCATCAGCTCTTTGTTTTTGTAACAGCTCAGAATATCAAGGTATCAATGCTCTTTGCGTGCTTTGACGACGAGAATCTTTGCTTTCCCTGCATGCCTACAGGTTGCTGATATATTTCCACATCCACAGACACTCCCTTTCAGTGGAACAGCGTGCTCATATGCAGGAATCCTTGTCTGCCTGTTGTCTTTTCCAGCAAGGCATATACATGACCTACTGTATCACAGGCTCCACCAACCAAAGGTGCAAAGAGATGTTTGTGCATGGCTAACACATGCTCAGGAACAGAGGGAGTCACCTGAGATGGTGGTTGGCAAGCCAGGCTTTAGGTATTTAGGAGTAGCCAGCTTTCAGTAGCGAATGTTTCAATTAAATACACAGGGGGACGGGGCTACTAGGGAAGCAGACACTCACCCAAAACACATCGTAGATGAGAAGCCCTGAGAGAAGCAGGCAGGACACCTTGAGGCTTGGCAGGCGGACAAAGGCGATCATGGCGACACAGAGACCCATGGCCAGAGCTGGGGAGGAGACAGCACAGGCATCAGTTTGTGGAAGGCAGGCCTCTTTCCACAAGCTGTTCCATTTCTGGACCTCACATAGTTGGCGGTCCTCTCAAAACTAGGGTGGCTTAAACTCGCGTCTCAGACTAGTATTCCTAGTGGTGTGAAGAGCCTACATCAGGACGTGTCAGTGTGTTAGTTAAGATGGTAACACCTCAGTGCATTAGTTGGCCTCTTAGCACAAGGAGAGAGTGTCCATAGGAGCAGAGTGGCAGTAAACAAGAGTTAGAAGTCTGGGATGAGCCTGGCCTACAGCTGAGGAGATAAGGAACTGCCCCAGGTCTCCAGCTCAGCACTGTGTGGTAGCATGAGGAAAGTACCACATCTGGTCCCAGCAGGCCCATGCCTGGCCCCAAAGAATTATTTTAAAACACATTGCTTTCTCGATAAGACCAAAAAGAAAAAGAAAGAAAAAAAAACAATAAACCACATTGCTTTAACATTTGTTACCAATAAATGGTTGATTGATATTCCTATTATACATACCTATGTATTCGAGAGTTGTATAAAAATTTCTGGGACCAGGCATGGTGGTGCACGTCTTTAATCCCAGCACTTGGGAGGCAGAAGCAGGTGGATCTCTGTAAGTTCAAGGCCAATCTGGTCTACAGAGTGGGTTCCAGACCAGCTGGGGCTACAGGGAGACCCTGTCTCAAAAAGATGCCCCCCCCAAAAGAACCTGGGGTAAACAGTGATCTTGAATGGAAAAAGGTTACACTACTCTGCCCTAAAGAGGTATGGATAGTCAGGGTATGGTAGTGCATATCTATAATCCCAGTGCTGGGAGACTGAGGCAGGAGGATCTTAAATTCAAATGTAGCCTGTACTACATAGCAAGATGCTGTCTCAAAAAGTGAATGTAAAATGGCTTTCTATCCAATTCTCCTATTATAAAAGCACGAAACATATCACAGAAAACTAGAAAACAACAACTAAAAGTTTTTTTTAAAAAATACAGTCACTATCTAGAGAGCACTATTTAACATCTGCTCAGAATTTTTATTTTTATTTTTTTATGTGTATGAGTGTTTTGCCTGCATGTAGGCAGATGCACCTCTGTCATGCAATGCCTGTAGAGGTCAGAAGAGGGTTTTGATAAGCAGAGTATGGAGGTGTAAGCCTTTAATCCCAGTACTTGGAGGCAGAGGCAGGCTGATCTCTATGAGATCAGGGCCAGCCTGGTCTTCGTAGTGAGTTTCAGGCCAGCCTGTGGCTATAGGAAGACCCTGTCTAAAAAAAAAAAAAAAAAAAACCAAAAAAGAAGAGGGTGTTGGATCCCCTGAAACTGGACATTAGCCGCCATGTAGGTGCTGCAAATTGAACTCTGGTCTTCTGCAAGAGCAGTCAGTGTTCTTAACTGCTGAACTATCTCTCCATTAAAATTTTAAAAAAATTTTTAATTTTTTTTAAAGAATTGTTATTTATTTTATGTGAACTGTACCATGTTGTGTAATCCACAAATAATCCAGAAGATGGTTTAGGATTGCCAGGAAGTGGAGTTATAGATGGTTGTTAGCCACCATGTAGGTGCTGGGATTAGAACTTGGGTCCTCTTCACAACCGAGCATCTCTCCAGCCCCATGAAGTCTTAATCTATAAGGAAATCAGCTCTTCTGACAGATCTACATGAGGGCTAACACAGAGTCAGTAGGGCTTTTAACAGTCTCTTTCCCTGTGATCCTTTCCCAGCAACTTGTGAGAGCTGAATCTCCTCACAATGGGAACCTGCTCAGTACACGGAGCAGGTAAACTAAGCCAATCAGTACCCAGGTTTGTTTTTTTTATTTATTTATTTATTTATTTATTTAATTTATTTTTGGTCTTTTTGAGACAGGGTCTCCCTATAGCCCCAGCTGTCTTGGAACTTACTCTGTAGACCAGTCTGGCCTTGAACTCACAAAGATCCACCTGCCTCTGCCTCCTGAGTCCTAGGATTAAAGGCGTGCACCACCATGCCCAGCATAGTACCCAGGTTTTATTTTATTTTTTTATTATAAGGCATTTTACTTTTCAATCTAGAAAATACACTTCAAGTTAGCTCTAACAAAGGGAATAAAAATTGTTTCATAGCGAAAAAGTGAGCATAAAAATATATGTGACTCAAAACTAAGACAAACCCAACCAAGAGAGATTCTGCAGTCTGTTAATTCTCCAATTTTAGGATCTCCCAAGGGAAAATAGTTCCATCATAGCAATTTGATGAATAAAAGCAGAGCCACTCGCATAAGGGAAATTACATTACATGAAAAATATAAGAAAAATGTAATAATGTTTTCAGAAAACGAGGAAAAGTAATTTCCATGTTGGAAAGCAAGCACACTTTTTCATGTTTACTTTGTTAGAGGTTAAAGTATCTATTCACACATGAAAAGTGACATCAACACGACCGCAAAAAACCAAGATCCTTACTGCCACGTGGGTGCTGGGAATTGAACCCGGGTCCTCTGCAAGGGCAGTTGGCGCTCTTAACCACTGAGCCATCTCTCCAGCCCCAGTATGTTTTCCTAATAGAAACTCTCTGCTCCTGTGTGTCTGTCCCTTTACCCTAATTCTTTTTTTCCCCCTCTTTTGTTTATTATTTTTTTAAATTTTATTTATTTTTGTATGTGTATGAATGTACTGTCTGCATGTAGGTTTGTGCACCCGTGTCATGCAATGCCACGGAGATCAGAAGAGGGCATCGGATTCCCCTGGAACTGGAGTTCTCCTGGAATTGGAGTTACAGACGGTTCTTAGCCGTCATGTGGGTGCTGGGGATCGAACCCGGGTCCTCTGCAAGAGCAGTCGGTGCTCTTAACTGCTAGGCTATCTCTCCAGCCTCAATTTGTTTATTTTTTAAGGGATTCTACAATATAATAACACAGTTGTTTACAGATAACATTGATGTTACTCAGTTTGCCATACCATTAGGTAACTGGTGCATTTTTTTTTTTTTTTGAAGTGAGCCGAATTATTACCTGGACATTAGCCGCCATGTAGGTGCTGCAAATTGAACTCTGGTCTTCTGCAAGAGTAGTCAGTGTTCTTAACTGCTGAACTATCTCTCCATTAAAATTTTAAAAATTTTTAATTTTTAAAACATTTAAAAATTGGGGCTGGAGAGATGGCCTAGCGGTTGGGAGCGTCGACTGCTCTTGCAGAGGACCTGGGTTTGGTCCCCAGCACCCACATGGCGGCTGAGAACCATCTGTAACTCCAATTCCAGGAGAACTCCAGTTCCAGGGGAATCCGACACCCTCTTCTGACCTCCACAGCATTGCACGACACGGGTACACAAACCTACATGCAGACAGTACACTCATACACATAAATAAAAACATAAATTAAAAAAAAGTAAACAATTTTACACATTAAATTTTTTTTTTAAATTGCTGGGAGCAATGGCACAGATATGCAACCCCAGCATTCAAGAGGCTGAAGCAGGAGGATGGTGCATTCAAGAACAGCATGGACTCACAGTGAGATCAGTCCAAAAGTTTTCAAAAAGGGACATGATGTTGGGAGGGAAGAAGGAAGGAAATGTTGGGGGGGGGTGAAATAGGGAGTGAATACCATAGTAATACATTATATACATGTATGAAAATTTCAAAGAATACTAACAAAGCAAGGGCTAGAGAGAACCAGACTGACTCTGAACGCAGAGATCTGCCTGCTTCTGCCTCTTGAGTGCCAGGATTCAAGTTATGTGCCACCATGCACAGCCTACACACAAATTTTTAAAAAGCTAACAAAAGAAAAACATCTGTAAAACAAAAAATGTTCAGTGTGGAAGTCTAGGAAGCCCAAGGGCACACTGGCATCTGGCAAGAACCTTTTCTGTTCTGCTATGACATGGTGGAAGGCATCAGGCGGGGAGAACCACATGCATTTTAAGGAGTATGAGGTGAAAGCTCTAGCTTCAATTTCAATGAATTTTCTTCTTATTGAAATAAATTTCTCTAACAGACTCCAGAATGTCTTTTACATGTTGTTTGTCTAAGGCAGTATCTAACCCTAACCTGACCCACGTGCAGCAGCGGGATCAACTCACGTCCGCTACCCCTTGCACCTCCCATCCCCATCTCTCCCACTTCACTGCCTGCTTCTTCTCAGGCTTCCCTGTGGATCTTCCTCATATCCCCTCAGATCTTTGCTCTTTTCTCTCTTCACTTCTTTGGTGATCCCATCCAAGCTTGCTCTATCTTGTATGCTTCCAAGCTAAACCTCAGCACTGGGCACCTGAATCATACATCCTATGGTCTGACATATTTACCTAGGTGTCCAGCAGGGTTCTCAAATTTAGTCTATCCTAACTCATCTGTTCTATAAATTGATTCCCATTCTCAGTGCTTTCTTTGCATCTATTTTTTTTCCCTTTTTAGTTATACGGACCAAAACCACTGGCACAAGCCACTGACGTTGATTATGTGGACTCAACATCCTTTCCTTTAAGTAAACAGGTTGATAATGCAGCAGAAGTCTACTAGTCAGAGCCACAAGGGCATAGGGGGCCTCACTGAACACCCAGGAAAGAATTTTAATTATTAGGTTGAATTTCACAATGGAAATGTATTAATGGTAAGTTATTAAAAAATATATAAATACACACACACACACACACACACACACACACACACACACCCAGGCATGATGGCGCATGCCTTTAATTCCAGCAGATCCAGGTTTGATTCCCAGCACCCACATGGTGGCTAAGAACTGTCTTTAAGCTGGGGGTGGTGGCTCATGCCTTTAATCCTAGCACTCCGAGAGGGAGAGGCAGGCAGATCTCTGTGAGTTCAAGGCCAGCCTGGTCTACAGAATGAGTTCCAGGCCAGCTGGGACTATAAGGAGACCGTCTCAAAAAAAAAAAAAAAACGCTCAAAAAAAAAAAAAAAAAAAAAAAAAAATGCGTTCACTACAGATATCACCTTTTATGGAACCAATGTGCCATTCAGACACAGCTGCACAATACCCGCTGCCATCTAGTCTCTAGTTGGTTTCCTTATTCAGTTTCACACTGCTTTTTACTCGCTGGCTTATGTGGCAAAATTCAAAAAATTCAAAGCCTTCTATTTGTCAAAAGTTAACTCTGAAGAAAAATTAACCCGTTAAGCAAGGGAAAGCGCGCGCTCTCTCTCTCTTATTTATTTATTTATTTATTTATTTATTTATTTATTTATTTATTATTTTTTGTCTTTATGAGACATGAGACAGGGTCTTCCTGTAGCCCCAGCTGGCCTGGAACTCACTATGTGAAGGATGGCCTTGAACTCAGAGATCCGCCTGCCTCTCTAATGCTGAATGCTGAGATTAAAGGCGTGCGCCGCCATGTCTGGCAAGGGAAAGTTCCTAGCTTTCTTTAAGGTTTAACATTTTTTCCTATAATAGCGCACACTTCCTTTTCTAATACTTCAGTACAAAAAAAAAAGTGATATGGTTATAAATCACAGAGAAAATACAGTTTGGAATCCTTTTGGTCAAGTTCTACCCAATCTGAACATGAACTAAATTAAATATTTTCTAATCATATAACATAAGGATAAACAGTCTTTGATCTTAAATACGCAAAGCAGAAGTTGATATATAGTTTGGGAGTTTTAAGTGTGTGATTTTTTTTTTTTTGGTCTTTTTGAGACAGGGTCTCCCTTTAGTCCCAGCTGGCCTGGAGTTGACTATGTAGACCAGGCTGGCTTTGAACTCACAAAGAGCCACCTGGCTCTGCCTCCCAAGTGCTAGGATTAAAGGCGTGCGCCACCATGCCTGGCTGCATGTGTGATGTCTTTTACAATTTATTACATTTATTTTTTTTTTAATGTGTGCACATGTGTATAATCAGAAGATGACCTCTGTGAGTCAGTTCTCTTCTTTCATCATGTTAGTCTCTGAGATCAGATAAGGTTAACAGGTGTGGTAGCAAGGACTCTACTTACAGAGGCATGTCACTGGCCCAGGTCCACACTGAGTAAGTTTCAGCTAGCATTGTCACAATCCTGTCATTATCAATGAAGGGAAATCTCATATGCTCTAAAAGGAACATAAACTGCCACATATCCTTTCATAAGAGCAGTATCATGTAGGCTGCTTTCAAGATTTTTATTTATGTGTTTTTGTGAATGTTTGCCACATGCATGCAGTGCCCAAGGAGACCAGAAGAAGATAGAGGACCCCTTGGAACTAAAGTTATAGGCAGTGAGACACCTGTGGCGGGTGCAAGAACTGAACCTAGGTCCTCTAAAAGAATAGGAAGTGGTCTTAACTGCTGAGCCATTTCTCCATCAAGAGTATTTGTTTCTGGGTTTGGAGAGATGGCTCAGCGGTTAAGAGCACCAACTACTCTTGCATAGGACCCGGGTTCGATTCTCGGCACCCACATGGCGGCTAAGAACCGTCTTTAATGCTAGTTCTTGGGGAATCCAACACCTCTTCTGACCTCCACAGCATTGCATGACATGGGTGCACCAACCTACATGCAGACAGTACATGCTACACATTAAAAAAGAAAAAAAAAAAAAGACCAAAAATAAAATTATATAAAAAGAGTATTTGTGGGCTGGAGAGATGGCCTAGGGGTTAAGAGTGCCGACTGCTCATGCAGAGGACCTGGGTTCAATCCCCAGCACCCACAATGGCAGCTGAGAACTGTCATTTATTTATTTATTTATTTATTTATTTTATGTGTAGGAATGTACTGTCTGCATGTAGGTTTGTGCAGTTCCCCTGGAACTGGAGTTAAAGACAGTTCTCAGCCACCATGTGGGTGCTGGGGATCGAACCCAGGTCCTCTGCAAGAGCAGTCGGCGCTCTTAACCGCTAGGCCATCTCTCCAGCCCGAGAACCGTCTTTAACTCTAGTTGGAAGAGAATCTGACACAGGTGCACAAACCTACGCGCAGACAGTACATTCATACACATAAAAAAATAAAGAGTATTTGTTTCTATATATTCACACATGTAATATTTATTCCATAATATTATGTATTATGAAATAATCCCATTAATAAGAAAGCATCAAATCAAAACTTGTATTACAGACAAAAATGAGGAAAATAATTGGTGAACAAATAAATGAATAGAACAGTATTCAAAAGGAAGAACTAGTTAGTGATACAGGTCAGGCCATGGCTGAGTCCTCAAAATATTCTGCTAAGTGGAAGTCAGATGTGGCTATAAAGTTGAATACTTAGATGCCTGGGGCCAGGGTGAGGGGGAGAGCTGACTGACTGCTACTGGGCATAGTTTTAGGGAGTGAAGGACAGAAATGGTCTATAATTGGTTGTCCTCAGAGTCACTATGGCTCTGTGAGTGAACTGAGTTATGTACAACAGCTTAACCTTTTTTCACTGGCAGCCTTTTTCTGCCCAAGAAATTTTTATGTGATCCTGGGTATTAGATATATAAAAAACTGGCATACAAATCAAACACTCATTGACAGTAAATATACATATTTTATTTTGTTCTTTTTTTTTTTTTTTCATGGCTGAGTCCTCAAAATATTCTGCTAAGTGGAAGTCAGATGTGGCTATAAAGTTGAATACTTAGATGCCTGGGGCCAGGGTGAGGGGGAGAGCTGACTGACTGCTACTGGGCATAGTTTTAGGGAGTGAAGGACAGAAATGGTCTATAATTGGTTGTCCTCAGAGTCATATGGCTCTGTGAGTGAACTGAGGTTATGTACAACGCTTAACCTTTTTCATGTGTCACCTTTTTTCTCCCAAGAAATTTTTATGTGATCCTGGTGTATATAGAGTATATAAAAAAACTGGCATACAAATCAAACACCACTATGACAAGTATGATCATATTTATTTTGTTTCTTTTTTTTTTTTTTTTTGGCTTTTTGACATGGTCTCCTCTGTAAGCTCCAGCGTCCTGGCCAAAGGATTTATTTTTTTTTTGTGTGTATGAGTGTTAAGCCACCATGTGGGTCCTGGGAATCTAATCCAGGGCCTCTGGAAGAACAGTTTACTGGCTTTTTTTTTTTTTTTTTAATAAACTTATTTTAAAATAATTCTTTGACAAGCCAGGCTTGGTGGCACATGCCTTTAATCCTAGCACTTGGGAGGCAGAGGCAGGTGGATCTTTGTGAGTTCAAGGCCAGCCTGGTCTAAAGAGCAAATTCTAGGATAGGTGGGGCTACAGGGAGACCCTGTCTCAAAAAAGGACCAAAAAAAAAAAAAAAAAAAAAAAAAAGTTCTTTTTTTGACATATGTTATCACTTTATTTGCGATAAAAACAAATGTGCATACTAATGAGAGGCTGTTTCATAATTTTTTACATAATTAAAATTTTGGTGAATATGATACTATGACAAAGACATGTTCAATACTTCAGAATTTGATTGTATCTTGAATTTTCTAACGTCAATGCTTGAGACTTACTAACTTCCCATAAATATATTAGTACGAAATGCCAGAAAGTATGCTGAGGTCCATTTTAGAAGTTGTTGGAAATTCTGTCCTAGTCCATTAAGCTTTTTTTTTTTTATTTTTTTTAATATTAATTTTATTTATTCTGTATGTGTATGAAAGTACTGTCTGAATGCAGGTCTGGCCCCGGTGTCGTGCAATGCCGCGGAGGTCAGAAGAGGGTGTCGGATTCCCCATGGAGTGGAGTTCTCCTGGAATTTGGGTTACAGACGGTTCTTAGCCGCCAATGTGGGTGCTGGGGATTNGAACCCGGGTCCTCTGCAAGAGCAGTTGGCGCTCTTAACCGCTAGGCCATCTCTCCAGCCCATCTAAGCTTTATTCAATGGTTTAGTTTGTTTTTTAATGAAAGATCAATCCAGCAACTCAAACAGTAACTTTTAAAGTAAAATATTTTAACACATCCAAAGCTATACTAATGTGGCACTTACATGCTGAGAAACGACAGTAGGTAAATACTGAAGTTTTTGTTTTTTATTTTTCAAACACTGTGATTCTGTTCTGTAAGAGCATAAAACTTTATATGCAGAGTAAAAACACTGCAATTTATAACACGCCATAGTCTTGATTCTGAGCAGAAGTGCTTGGCAGAAGTGCTTGGCAGACTGTTGACATCATGTTGCAGAAAAGAACTTGGTGCCGAGAGCCATGTTGTATATTCAAGGCTGAGTGACTAAGGCTTTGGTGAAGAAATGCAAGAAAACAGAGCTGGGGCCTGCAGAAACATTTCGAACGCATTACATTTGATTTTGAATTAATTTTTAGTCACTGAATATTCAGTAACCATTTAGAGTTGACATATTTTTTTTTTCATAATTTGCACATCCATATGGGTTTACAACCCAAAGTTTAAGCTGTGATCTATGAAAGAATATTAATCCCAGCACTCAAGAGGCAGAGGCAGAGGCAGAGGCAGATGAAATGGAGGCCAGCTTGATCTACATACCCAAGTTCTAGGTCAGCTGGGGCTAGAGCCTGTCTCAACAAAAAAGTCTGTTAAGTAAAATTACAATCTGTCATGTACTACTCACCATCCATAAGAAGCCAATGGCCAGTGAGAACCCAGATGAGGACGAGCATGACAGACAGAGAGAAGGACAGTAACTCAGCAGCAGTAAAACGCCCACAGCAACCAAAGGAAATCCTGGAAAACACATTTATTGGACTGAGGAGTACATGCATTCAATAACCAAAGATTCCTTTGTCTCTTCATGGTGAGTTCACAATGGCTGGATCAGAATGGAGGGAGGACCTGGAAAGCTAAGAGACCCAGGTCTTTCTGGAGTAGGCTCAGTGCTCTTAGCCATGAGCCATCTCTCCAGCCCAGGGAAATCTTATTCTTTTTCTTTTCTTTTTTTTCTCTTTCTCTTTCCTTTTCTTTCTTTTTTTTAATTTATTCTTGTATGTGTATGAATGTACTATCTGCATGTGGGTTTGTGTACCTGTGTCGTGCAATGCTGTGGAGGTCAGAAGAGGATGTAGGATTCCCCTGGAACTGGAGTTAAAGACGGTTCTCAGTCACCATGTGGGAGCTGGGGATCAAACCCGGATCCTCTGCAAGAGCAGTCAGCGCTCTTAACCACTAGGCCATCTCTCCAGCCCCCTCTTTTTTTTCCGGAAATCTTATTCTTAAAAGAGAAATAAGGGACTGGAGAGATGACTCAGTGGTTAAGAGCACCAACTGCTCTTATAGAGGACCAGGGTTCCCAGCACCCACATGGAGGCTAAGAACCATCTTTAAGGCTGCATGGTGGTGTACGCCTTTAATCCTAGCACTTGGGAGGTAGAGGCAGGCGGATCTTTGTGAGTTCAAGGCCAGCCTGGTCTACAGAGTGAGTTCTAGGACAGTTGGGGCTACAGGGAGACCCTGTCTCAAGAAAAGAAAAAAAAAAAGAAGAAAAAAAAAACACACCAATTCAATTCATTTAGCAAAGATAGCATAAATATTTGTAAGATGGAAAAATGAATTGGGTTATCACTGATTTTCAAAAAGATCAGCTGCTACATGTGACCTGTTTTCCATATGCCATTCCTGTTAACATGACACTCTGTTTCCATGGAGCAATGGCTTTAGCAGTTAATGTGTGAACAATGGCTTTGAACCAAAGTGGCTGTGTATGGAGAGAAAGGCAAAGTACATCTATAAGTACATCTATAATTCCACCACTATTCCTACATTCCACGACTCCCCAAGCACAGGAGTAAAAACAGAACTTGCATAATCTGAGCAGGAAGCAGATTGCAACGATTCAGACTTCCTAAGATCTATTTGCACTTCCTCTGCCATGAAAAGGTGCAAAAGGGGGATACTATGTTCTAGTTTTAAAAGAAGTGAAGTCGAATATCTCATTTCTCAACCTGTAAGAATTTGTGTATTGCAGCCTAAACCAGAAACTTGGGCACAGAAATACCTAAGAGGAGATTCCCAACTACTTACTTGTTCTGAGGTGAACAGGGTCTTGTTAAATACTGGCACATCGGGAGAAGAAGAAAAGCAAAAGCTATTGTTGCAAGAACTAGGGAAAGAAAACATGTTTAACTTTTAGTTGTCTTTTACCAACTATAAGAAAAATGGCATGGCCGGGCATGGTGGCGCACACCTTTAATCCTAGCACTTGGGAGGCAGAGGCAGGCGGATCTTTGTGAGTTCAAGGCCAGCCTGGTCTACAGAGCGAATTCCAGGACAGCTGGGGCTAGAGGGAGACCCTGTCTCGAAAAGACCAAAAAAAAAAAAAAAAGAAAAAAGAAAAATGGCATGGTTTGTAGAAAATAATTTAATTTCTCAGGACTGGAGAGATGGCTCACCCGTTAAGAGCGCCGACTGCTCTTGCAGAGGACCCGGGTTCGATTCCTAGTACCCACATGGCGGATAAAAACCATCTTTAACTCTAATTCCGGGGGAATCTGACACCCTCTTCTGACCTCCGCAGCAATTGCATGACATGGGTGCACCAACCTACATGCAGACAGTACACTCATACACATTAAAAAAAAGAAAAAGAAAAAAAGAAAAAAAAAAGAAAATAATTTCTCAACATATTTTTCTTGAAAGTGTTAAAATTACCTAGAGAATCTTTTCTCCTCATTTTGGTAGTGTTTGATGATCTCAGGCCTCATGGAGGCTCTTTGGCACTGGGCTCCATGCTCAGCCAGAGAAGTCTTTCTTTACTACTATATAGACAACCACCTTTTTTTTTTTTTTTGTCTTTCTGAGACAGGGTCTCCCTTTAGCCATGGCTGGCCTAGAACTCAGTATGTGGAACAGGTTGGCCTCAATTTCACAGAGATCCACCTGTTTCTGCCTCACAGGTACTGGGATTAAAGGCATGTGTCTGTCACAACACCCAGCTTCAATTTTTTTTTTAATAATAATTAAAAAAAGCCCATATTTATGAAGATACATACTACATGGCATGCCTGGTATAAAAACTATAATTTCTGGGGCTGGGGAGATGGCTCAGTGGTGAAGAGCATTGATAGCTCTTGCAGAAGACCCAGGATCAATTCCTAGCACCCACATGGAGGCTGATAACTGTCCGAAACTCTGCTTCCAGGGGATCCAATGCCCTCTTCTGACCTCTATGAGCAATGCAGGTGACACAGGTTAATGTACCTACATACAAGATACTCACTAGGCTGGCATTGTGGCGCTCGCCTTTAATCCCAGCACTTGGGAGGCAGAGGCAGGCGGATCTCTGTGAGTTCAAGGCCAGACTGGTCTACATAGAGAGTTCCAGGCCAGCTGAGACTAAAGGGAGACCCTGTCTCAAAAAAGATCAAAAAAAGCTGGCGTGGTGGTGCACACCTTTAATCCTAGCACTTGGGAGGCAGAGGCAGGCGGATCTTTGTGAGTTCAAGGCCAGCCTGGTCTACAGAGCGAGTTCCAGGACAGCTGGGGCTACAGGGAGACCCACACATGTAAAATAAAAATAATATTAAAAGAAAACCCAGAATTTCTTTTTTATTTTTATTTAAAAAATTTTTTTTTTATTTCTTTCTTTATGTGTATGAATGTATTGTCTGCGTGTAGGTCTGTGCACCCGTGTCGTGCAATGCCGCGGAGGTCAGAAGAGGGCGTCAGATTCCCCTGGAACTGGAGTTCTCCTGGAATTGGAGTTACAGACGGTTCTCAGCCGCCATGTGGGTGCTGGGGATCGAACCCGGGTCCTCTGCAAGAGCAGTCAGTGCTCTTAACCACTAGGCCATCTCTCCAGCCCAAAAACCCAGAATTTCTGAACAATGATTTGTTCATGTGATTGTTTTTTCTTTTAGTATGTTAAGAACAGAAAGAAAAATTCATTACCTGCTGTACATATTGTGAAAACTACTTGAACTGAGTCAAAGAAGAAGAACATTACTAGAAGAGAGACGGATGCTCCAATTGGAAGGAACAGAGCTTGCGTAGAGTCAATGGTTTGGATACCTGGAAGATGGAAAACAGAATGTATCAACTATCTACTAATAACAGGCACCACATGCATATACACTTTTGTTCCAAGTTCATAATTTATTATATAAATTAAGATATTACAGGATAAAAAAAAGATATTACAGAATGAGCTGGATTAGCTTTTCTAGGCATAGGACCTAACAGATGAGGTCAGACATTCAGAATCCCTTTAAATTGCTTTTTTTTTTTTTGTCTTTTTGAGACAGGGTTTCCCTGTAGCCCCAGCTGTTCTGGAACTCACTCTGTAGACCAGGCTGGCCTTGAACTCACAGAGATCTGACTGCCTCTGCCTCCTGAGTGCTAAGATGAAAGGCCTGGGCCACCACACCTGGCTTATAGCTGGAGTTTTTTAAGATCTTAACTTGAAGTCACAGGCCATCAAAGCAATGCCTCTATGTTATGGCAAGCACGCAATTCATTCTACCCGTGAGCCTATGAAAGGTGAAAATTTTCTCTAATATTTCTTTTTTAATTTTTAAAATTTATTTTTGTATGTGTATGAATGTACTGTCTGCATGTAGGTTTATGCAACCGTGTCGTTGCAATGCTGTGGAGGTCAGAAGAGGGTGTCGGATTCCCCTGGAACTGGAGTTCTCCTGGAATTGGAGTTACAGACGGTTCTCAGCTGCCATGTGGGTGCTGCGGATCGAACCCGGGTCCTCTGCAAGAGCAGTCGGTGCTCTTAACCACTAGGCTATCTCTCTAGGCCCTTCTCTTTCTTTTTTTTTTAACTATTTTTGAGACAGGGTCTCCCTGTAACCCCAGCTGGCCTGGAACTCACTCTGTAGACCAGGCTGGCCTTAAACTCACAGAGATCTGCCTCTTGTGCCCCCCTGAATGCTAGGATTAAAGGTACTGATGGCCAGACATGGTCCATCAGTACCTCTTAACCAGGCCATACAGTTCATTCCCAGAGTGTGAGCTTCTTGGTTTTCTCAGTGCTTTTACCATATTAAGTACCCAAAAAACAAAAATTTAACAACTCTGCATACCTCCTAGAGTTAGTTTTTTTTTTTTTTTTAATTTGAAATAAAATATTAAATAGTGCTTCAAAACAAAATTGTTTCTTAGTAGTTAGGTAGATGGGTCAAATAATAATTCACTTGTAATCAGTGCTACAGGATAAGAAGGTCTTCAAGAAGTCAGTCACTAGGATTATGTGGCTTTTTTTCTTTATCTTAATTTGATAATAAATGAAGGACTGATATGATCTGTGTGTGCCCAGGTATATAAATCTCTAAATGCCTCGGGGTAGAATACAGGAGTTAGAACAAGATTTGGAAAGTCAGAGAGGATCTGGAAGGAAGTGCCTCCACTTTTACAACTTTCTTTCCAACTGTTTTATATAGGTATGTGTGTATTTTTTTACTTATTATTATTTTTAAAAATTTTTTAAATTTTATTTATTTCTGTATGTGTATGAATGTACTGTCCGCATGCAAGTCTGTGCACCCGTGTCGTGCAATGCCGCGGAGGTCAGAAGAGGGTCTCAGATTCCCCTGGAACTGGAGTTCTCCTGGAATTGGAGTTTCAGACGGGTCTCGGCCGCCATATGGGTGCTGGGGATCGAACCCGGGTCCTCTGTAAGAGCGGTCGGCGCTCTTAACCGTTAGGCCATCTCTCCAACCCCCTAATTATTATTTTTTAATAAGACACTATTACTGAATTATTTATTATTTTTTATGTGTATGAGTGTACTGTCTGCACGTAGGTTGGTGCACCCGTGTCATGCAATGCCGTGCTGCGGAGGTCAGAGAGGGCGTCAGATTCCCCTGAAACTGGAGTTAAAGACGGTTCTTAGCTGCCATGTGGTTCCTGGGAATCGAATCTGGGTCCTCTGCAAGAGCAGTCAGTGCTCTTAACTGCTGAGTCATCTCTCCAGCTCTAATGTGTATTTTTAAAGACAGATCCTGCTATATAAGCCCAGGATGCCCTTGAACTCATCCTTCAGCTATCCAAGTACAAGAATTACAGCACAAGTTTTAACTTTGTATCTTTTCCACCTAAGCTGGCATGCTGAAAATGCTAATGTTTATTTTGGCTGCTTTGTGAACTTTACATACATTGAGTTATGTAGCATGTACTTTTTTGTGTGTCTGGCTTCTTTCACTTGACACTATTTTATAACAATCAACCATGCTGTTACATGGGCTTGATTTCATTGTATGAAATATGTTAAAATCTATCTACAAGATGACATTTAAGTTATTTCTAAATTTTTGGCTGTTACAAATAATTCTACTTTCTACTTTGCTTTTTTCTGGAGATAGTCTCACTTTGTAGCCCAGGCTGGCCTCAAATTTGCCATCTTTCTGCCCCAGTCCCCCAAATGCTGAGATTACAGCTATCTCTGTGTTATGGGATGATCCTTCCACGAGAATTCTCTGATCCCAAGCATGGCAGCTGTGCTAGCTCTTGTGCTTCAGGGAAGAATTCGTGCCTAGGTACTGGGAGCAAACAGTCCCAAGTTTATTTATTTTTTAAAAAGTTTTTATTTATTTATTTATTTTTGTATGTGTATGAATGTACTGTCTGCATGCAGGTTTGTGCACCTGTGTCGTGCAATGTCTTGGAGGTCAGAAGAGGATGTCAGATTCCCCTGGAACTGGAGTTACAGACGGTTCTCAGACGCCATGTGGGTGCTGGGGATCGAACCCGGGTTCTCTGGAAGAGCAGTCGGAGCTCTTAACCGCTAGGCTGTTTCTCCAGCCCCCCTCCCCCCCAAATTTATTTTTAGTAGACACAAAAGGAAAAGCCAAAGTGCGCCCTTGTAAGCGAGCAACAGCCGAACACCATGAAAGGTTGCCTCTGAAATTCGGAAGTCTTGGCCCACCATTTCTCTTTCTTGCCCAACCAAGCATGGTCTGGTCTGGTGTGCTCCCTTTCCTCTAATAGATGGAGGCTTTCTTAGAAGCTGTCCTTACTCACACTTCAGTCTCTTGCAATTGGCTATAATAGACACAGGAGTATGTATAAAAGCCTATCTGCCCTTAAGTCCAAAAGCTAAAGAAAGGGCTATAAGGAATGTGCTCCTCAGTGAGGTGGGGAGGGATGCCACCCACCCCCCCAAGCTCCCTCATGTTTCTTTTGTCTGGTTAGCTTGGCTGTCTCATACCTCAGTTCCAAGTCCTTTTATTTATCTTCCCAGTGTTTCTGACCTCACCCTTTGACCCTAATATTTGTTTTAACCCTAACATATGCATGCCTATACATAAACTTTCATGTCCACAAGCTTTGTATATAACTCGGAGCAACACTGCTGGGGCCAAGGGTACTGATCTTCAACTTCAGCAGGTAATGCCAAACTGTTTCTGAAGGGATTCTATCAATGTACACTCTTTCAAATAGCACAAGAGGAGTCTTTCTTGTTTTACATTCAAGCTAACTAGGTATGATCAGGGGTTTTTAACATGAGCTATTCTGGTAGGTGCACAGTGCTATTTCAATATGGTTTGGATTTCATTTTTCAGGTTTCTTTACTGTTATTACCATTAATTTTTTTTTTTAAACTTTTCGAGACAGGGTCTCCCTGTAGCCCCAGCTATCCTGGAACTCCCTCTGTAGACCAGGCTGGCCTTGAACTCACAAAGATCCGCCTGCCTCTGCCTCCCAAGTGCTAGGATTAAAGGCGTGCGCCACCACACCCAGCATCATTAATATTTTATGTATGTGTACATGTATATGCTTATGTGAGTTCATGTGTACCATGTATATATAAGTGCCCGAGGAAGACATGGTGTTGGACCCCCTGACTGGAACTATAGTTGTGAGGTGTCTGATATGGGTGCTCCCAGCATTTAATATTTTTTTTGATGTATTTATATGAGTGTTTTGCCTGTGTACCCTGAACTGGAATTAAATGGTTGTTAATGGGAGGCAGAGGCAGGTGAATCTTTGTGAGTTCAAGGCCAGCCTGGTCTACAGAGTGAGTTCCAGGACAACTGGAGCTACAGGGAGACCCTGTCTCGAAAAGACCAAAAAAAAAAAGGTTGTTAAGGGGCTGGAGAGATGGCCTAGTGGTTAAGAGTGCCAACCGCTCTTACAGAGGACCTGGGTTCAATCCCCAGCACCCACATGGCGCCGAGAACCGCCTGAAACTCCAATTCCAGGAGCACTCCAGTTCTAGGGGAATCCGACACCCTCTTCTGACCTCCGCGGCATTGCACGACACAGGTGCACAAACCTGCATACATACAGTACACATACAGGAATAAGAAATAAATAAAATAAAAAAAAATGTTGTTAATTGCTATGTGGGTGCTGGGAACCAAACCTGGGTCCTCTGGAAGAGCAGCCAGTGCTCTTAACTGTTCAGCCAGCTCTTCAGCCCCACTACTTCATTTACTGTCTTGTTTTAATTTTTTTTTTTTTTTTGCTTTTGAGACAGGGTCTCCCTATAGCCCCAGCTGGCCTGGAATTCGCTATGTAGACCAGGCTGGCCTTGAACTCACAGAGATCTTCCTACCTCTGCTTCCCGAGTGCTGGGATTAATGACATGTACTTCTCTATTCATTTAAGTCTTTTTCAAAAAATTTTATTTATTTTTGTATGTGTATGAATGTACTGTTTGCATGTGGGTCTGTGCACCCATGTTATGCAATGCTGCAGAGGTCAGAAGAGGGCATCGGATTCCCCTGGAACTAGAGTTAAAGATGGTTTTCAGCCGCCATGCCATGTGGGTGTTGGGGATTGAACCTGGGTCCTCTGCAAGAGCAGTCGGTGCTCTCAACCGCTAGGCCATATCTCCAGTCCCTTCTCTATTCATTTTTTTTTAAATTAAAAAAAAAAAAATTAAATTTGCCAGGTGTGGTGGCGCATGCCTTTAATCCTAGCACTTGGGAGGCAGAGGCAGGTGGATCTTTGTGAGTTCAAGGCCAGCCTGGTCTACAGAGTGAGTTCCAGGACAGCTGGTCTCTACAGGGAGACCCTGTCTCCAAAACACACACACAAAAAAAATTTTTTTAATTTATTTTTGTATGTGTATGAATGTACTGTCTGCATGTAAGTTTGTGCACCCATGTCGTGCAATGCTGCCAAAGTCAGAAGAGGGTGTCAGATTCCCCTGGAACTGGAGTTAAAGATGGTTCTCANTGGAAGAATATTTATTTATTTTAAGAATATTTTTAACTCAAATCTTCAAAGCCAAAGTGACCTTTACGACAAAATAAACCACTCTTTCAACAAGTTCATTAATTAATTTATTTAATAAGTTGCTATTCTGAACATTTGCAAATTTTCAGAATGCTCCTATAGTACTTGATTGAGACCAGGTAGCATAAAGATGCAAATAGGTTATTTTTTGAATATATAGGTCATTATAATCATGATTTGGAAATGATTGCTCTGTTGCTTCATGTTGGAGTGAGTGGGTTTTAAATTATACAAAAATTGGTGTTCTTAAAATCGATTTCTTTGTTCCTTTCCTTTTTCCTTTCTTTTCTCCTTTCCTTTCTTCTTTCCTGTTCTGGGGGCTTTCCTTTTGGTCTTCATTTCCCTTTTACTTTCCTATCTCTTCCTTCCCTTCCTTTCCTTTCTCTTCCTTTTCCTCCTCTTCTCTCCTCTCCTCTCCCTTCCCCTCCTCCTCTCCTCCTCTCTTTTCTTCTAAATAGGTTCTCCTCTAAGATCTTAAATATAAGGAGACAATCTCCTAATGCTTCCTTTGCTAAGTACCTAGAGCAGTCCTCTCTTAAAAGTCACCGAGTCAATATGGTCAACACAACATTATTGGCCTTCATTAAAGTATCAAAATGAAGCTGGGTGTGTAGTGTATACTTTTAATTTCAGCATACAGGAATCAGAGGCAGGTAGATCTTTGGGAGTTCAAGGACAGCCTGGTCTACATAGCATGTTCCAGGCTAGCCAGGACTACATAGTAAGATCCTGTTTCAAAAAGAAAACCAAGCGGGGTGTGGTAGTGCACACCTTTAATCCCAGCCCTCAGGAGACAGAGACAGGCCAGCCTGGTCTACATGGTGAGTTCCAGGGTGGCTGGAGCTACAGGGGGACCTTGTCTTAAAACAAAATAAAACAAAACAAAACCCATCAACAAAAAGCTAAACAACAACAAAAAACAAACCCAAACCAAAAACAACCCAAAAAACCAAACAACTAAACAGATACTAATCTACCCTACTTATATTTAAGAAACAATTTCAGAGGCAAGCTTTTAGCACGTTTCTTGTGTGTGAACAATCAGTAAGCTCAGATTTGAAACATAAAAAAAAAATCTGACAGATCATAGCATACAGATTAGATTTTATCATTATACCAGACACAAATCCCAGTAAATGATTAACTGGAGGTGTAGAAGGATTAAGTTAACTTCATGGAGAAAGGTTAACGACACAAATGCCTTACTGTTATTGGTGCTATTGCCATTGAAAGACCCAGAAGAACTGCTACTGTCTTTCTCTTTATCTTGATTTTCAAAGTCCATATTAAGAGACCTGTGGGGAAAATTTTCATAGGTTAAGTTTTAGTTATGCTTAAGAAAGAAATCAGCAATGTCAGTCATGAAAGTATTTTAAAATTCTAAGACATTAGGATTTTTGAACCATGAAAATAGTTTTTGTTGCACATCTAAAAGGAAGTGTTGAATCTAAAAACAACATCCAGTTAAAATAGCTGTGGTTCAGCCGGGCGTGGTGGTGCATGCCTTTAATCCCAGCACTTGGGAGGCAGAGGCAGGTGAATCTTTGAGTTCAAGGCCAGCCTGGTCTACAGAGTGAGTTCCAGGACAGCTGGGGCTACAGGGAGACCCTGTCTCGAAAAGACAAAAAAAAAGACAAAANAAAAAAAAAAGCTTTGGTTCAAAGGACACAATTAAAAAACAAAACAGAAAAGACCACCCACCAGATCGCAGAAAATACCTGTAAATCATGTATCTGATAATTTGCACTAGAACAGAGAATGGCCCATAATAAAAAGTAATAATATTCCAGAGCTGGCAATGGCAGAGAACTGTGAACCTTATACATGCTGGTGCTAACACTAATTGACCCAATCGCTTTGGAAAACAACTACCCATGTTGGCATCTGATCTTGAAGTTCAGCCTGTAAAACTCTGAGAAAGTAAATTTCTGTTGTCTAAACTAAACTACCCTAGCCTATATGGCATTTTCTTATGGTAGCCTGAGCTACAGATCACAAATGTTACATATTGCTACATATTGCAACTTGTAGCTGGGCATGATGGCGTGCGCCTCTATTTATTTTTTTAAAATATGTTTAAAATTTTTTTTAATTTTTATTTTTTATGTGTATGAATGTAGATCTGTGCACCTGTGTCGTGCAATGTCTCGGAGGTCAGAAGAGGGCATTGGATTCCCCTGGGACTGGAATCAAAGACGGTTCTCAGCCACAAGCACGCCTTTAATCCCAGCACTTGGGAGGTAGAGGTAAAGGCAGATCTCTGTGAGTTCAAGGCCAGCCTGGTCTACAGAGCAAGCTCCAGGACAGCTGGGACTAAAAGGGAGACCCTGACTCAGAAATACCAAAAAAAGGGAAAAAAAACTAAAAAAGAAAGGAAGAGATAAATACATATTGCAACTTGTTTCATGCCTTTCACTTGTCCAATATTAGTGAATATTTTATGTTAAATAAGAAAATGTTTTGTTGTTGGGGTGCTTGATAAATGCTGACTAGGTCAAACTGATAAAGAATACTGTTCAAGGAGGCTGGAAGATGGCTCACTGGTAAAGAACCTGTTGTTTGTAAGCACAAGGACCTGAGTTCAGATCCTTAGAACCATGTCACAAGCCAGGCATGCTAGAATACATCTGTAACTGCAATGTTGGGGTGGGGCATAGACCCAGGAAAATCCATGGAACTCAATGGTCAACCAATTTAGCCCAATTGATTGAGCTTCGGGTTCAGAGAAAGACCCCGTAGAACTGGCTGGAACTGATGTGGTGGTGCACGCCTTTAATCCCGGCACTTAGAGGAGGCAGAGGCAAGTGGATTTTTGTGAGGTCTACAGAGCCAGTTCTAGGTAGAAGGCACCTGAGGAAGATGCCTGATATTGACCTTTGGCGTGCGCACACGCACATACACACACACACGGGGGGGGGGCAGAGAAATTGCTGAATATATTACATCCTTGTTTCCTTTTTTAAAAAATTTTTTATTTATTCTTGAATGTGTATGAATGTACTGTCTGCATGTAGGTTTGTGCACCCGTGTCGCACAATGCCGCAGACGTCAGAAGAGGGCGTCGGATTCCTCTGGAACTGGAGTTAAAGACGGTTTTCAGCCGCCATGTGGGTGCTGGGGATCAAACCCGGGTCCTCTGCAAGAGCAGTCGGCACTCTTAACCGCTAGGCCATCTCTCCAGCCCCATCCTTGTTTATTTTCTGCCTACCTATTCTGCCAATTATTGAGAGGGGGCACCAAGTCTCTCAGCTGTATTTGTGGACTTTCTTTTCCTATCTTGTCTACCAGTTCTTGTTTTCTCACTTCTCACTCTGTAGACCAGGCTGGCCTTGAACTCACAAAGATCCACCTGCCTCTGCCTCCCAAGTGCTAGGATTAAAGTCGTGCGCTACCACGCCCCCCCCCCTTTTTTTTTT
>VZQC01002907.1:4525194-4539902 GCA_009823505.1 Rhizomys pruinosus
TAACACAAAGTGCCCTGTGCAACTTTGAATTATTTTATTTTAGATTTCTGATTTTAAAATACTAATCGCAGGGCTGGATAGTGGCTCAGCCAGTATAAGAGCACTGACTGTGCAGAGGACCAGGTTTGTGAGTCTTCAGCACCCACATGGCAGCTCAGAGCGGCCTTTAGGCCAGGTGTGTTGGCTACGCATGCCGTTAATCCCGGCTCTAGTAAGGACAGAGGCAGGCGGATCTCTTTGAAGTTCCAGGCCAGGGCCTGCTCTACAATTTAGTTCTGGGCCAGCTGGGGCTAAGGGAGACCCTTGATCGGGAAAAGACAAATACAAAAAAAAAAAAAAAAAAAAGGATACTATATCTGGCTCTTTTCCTCCTGGGTTGCTCAGTGATCACCGCCATCATGAATGATATGGTGACTATCCGGACCAACCAACCGTTTGCTTCAGAGGAAGCAAATGGTCATCGATGTCCTTCACCCAGGAAAGGCAACAGTACCAAAGACAGAAATTTGGGAAAAGCTAGCCAAAATGTACAAAACCACACCAGATATCATCTTTGTGTTTCGATTCAGAATTCATTTTGGTGGTGGCAAGACAACTGGCTTTGGCATGATTTATGACTCTTTGGATTATGCAAAGAAAAACAAGCCCAAACATAGACTTGCCAGACATGGCCTTTATGAGAAGAAAAAGACTTCCAGAAAACAGTGGAAGGAACACAAGAACAGAATGAAGAAGGTCAGGGGGACCGCAAAGGCCAATGTTGGTGCTGGAAGAAGTGGAGCTGGAGATTGGATAACAGCACAGGAGTAAAGAGTCTGTAGTCACTTGCTCTGCCTTGCTCTGCTGTGGTCATGTGTGCACATACCTAAGGAGAGGAACACTAATAAACTCAAAAAACTTAAAAAAAAAAAAAAAGGTAAGTGGGCACATTGAAAGGAATAATTCACTTGATCCAAGAAAAGACTGTAGTGTTGAACTTAGCTTTAAGTTAAATATGTTCTTAGAAACCATAGTGCCCCCCCAGCCAAGCTGAACATTTAAAAATGAATTGATGAAACTGTTAAGTCTATAAAGAAACTGCCCACATTATAATGCATGGAACCATTCCCTACATTATTTAACAAGTTCAGATTTCTATATGTGACATTTTCTTACAGCAGGATGGGGTCAGGAATGGTAAAGAGCAGCTGGAGAGATGAACTCAGTGCCCTCAGACACCATGACACGGGTCAGCAGTCCGGGCCCTGTTTTAGACGAGCCCAGTCTAACTAAATATGTGTACGATATATGGAGGGCAGCACATCACAGAAAGTAAAATTCAGATTACTTCTCAAGTTTTATCACCTTATGACATGGTCTTCCTAGAGCTGGTTAGGAGATAAGCAAATAAATGACACTTAGCATTAAAGAAAGCAAAGGTGAGCTGGCTGTAGTAGCTCATGGCTATTAATTCTAGCACCTGGAAAGCCTAGGCAAGAGGCCTGCCACAAGTTTGAGGTGAGCCTGGCTACATAGCAAGATCATGTCTCAAAAAAACCCTAAATAATAGCAGGGTGTGGTGCACACCACCTTTCATTCCAGCATGCAGGAGGCAGAGGCAGGTGGACTTCTGTGAGTTCAAAGCCAGCTTGGTCTACATGGTGAGCTCTAGGTCAACAGAGCCATACAGTGAGACCTTGTCCCCCCAAAAAAAACAAAACAATGATAACAACAACAACCAGCACAACAAACAAAAAACCCAAACAGCAAGGACAAAAAAAGCAAAGGTGGATGCTCATCCTAAAAACAAACAACACACAGTTACTCTACAGTTAAAGGATCCTGTCCCCTCTCTATCTAGCAGCACAAACAGCAGATGGAAGAGGATAGAGAGGGAAGGAAACAGGAGAAAAGGCATGCACACAAGCACCAAGTATATCTTCCTTTTGGGCTTATGTCAAACCTGTTATTAATTTGCCCATGAGTCCTAATGGACATAACATCAAGCACTGTGCCAGGTTCCAGCTGTGTAAGCCATTCTAATCAGCCTTACTTGAATTTCTGAGTCTATCTGCTCATCATAACAGTCCTGTTCTGCTTTCATTTTCTGTCCAGTTAGTTTTCTTTCCTTCTTTCTGTTAATGCTCTCCTATAGGTTTGTGGAACTCTTCTGGGACATACCAACTATGAGACATTAATTATGCTGTACTTCCAAGGGATGGAAATGAACCAAAGTTTGAGATGACACCGGAGCAAGGGGACACGAGAGGAAGAAAGCAATGGAACGGGAGACATAAACGAGAAAGACAGGAACCGAAAAGGCGTACACGAAAGAGGCAAGACAGAGATAGATCAAGAAAACTATCCCCTCTACAGACAGGCGGAACAGGAAACTCCTCGAACGTGATGATCAAAGTATAACGAGTAAGATCAAGGACCGCTGACCGTCCATCTCCCTCTGCCTTAGTTACCCTTCCCTTCACTCCCTGCGTTAACTTCAACCTTCTCGTTAACAGTCCCTTCCCTCCCTTATAGGTTTACGCCTGTGCTTAAAACAAAAACAAAACAAAAAACACTTCCAGGTGTTGGTGGTGCACACTATAATCCCAAACATTTGGGAGGCAGAGGCAGGTGGACTCTGTGAGTTCAATGTCCGCACGGTCTACATAGGAGTTACAGGACCCAGCTGAGAGTAAAGGGTGACCCTTTCAAAAGATTAAAAAAAAAAATGTGCATATGGGGGCTGGAGAGATGGCCTAGCGTTGAGAGCGCCGCGACGCGCTTACACCCGAGGACCCGGGTTTGATCCCCAGCACCCCATGGCGGCCGAGAACGTCGAAACTCCCAATTCCAGGAGAACTACAGTTCCAGGGGCATCCGAGACCCTTTTCTGACATCGTGGCATTGCACGACACGGCGTGCACAGACCTGCATGCAAGAAAGTACATTGATGTCTTACCCATACAGAAATAAAAAACAAATCTGTTTCTATTGATACTTTCAAAAACTCAATACAACTTAGCTGGGGAGGGGTGGCGTACACCTTAATCCTAGCACTCAGTAGGACAGAGGCAGGCGGATCTTCTTTGCAAAGTTCCAGGGCCAGGCCTGCTCTACAATGGTCTAGATTGGAGCTGGGGCTCAGGGAGACCCTGTCGAAAAGACAAATCCCCCACAAAAAAAAAAACAATTAAAGCATTTAGGTAGTACCCGCCCAAGAAAAAAATATAGGACAGAAGACACAAAACAGCTACTACATAAAAAAATAGAAGAGGATAATTGTTTCCAGCTCCACCCATTTACCTGAGAATATCATAATTTCATTTTTCTTAACATATGAATAATATTCCACTGTGTATTACATTTTCATTATCCATTTATCAGTTGACAACTAGGTTGTTTCTACTTCCTGGCTATTGTAAACAGAGAAGCAATGAACATGGATGAACAAGTTATCTCTGTGGTAGCACACAGAGTCCTTTGGGTATACGCTCAAGAGTAGCATGACGGGATCACGTGGCAGATCTATTTCTAGCTTTCTGAGGAACCTCCACACTGATTTTCACAGTGGCTGCACCAGTTTGGATTCCCACCAGCAATGAGTATTTCCTTTTCTCCACAGCCATGGAATTTACTGTCATTTGTTTGTTTCTATTTTTTATTTTTTTTTTATTAAATTTTATTTATTCTGTATTGTGTTGAATGTACTGTCATGCATGTAGGTCTGTTGCACCCGTGCGTGCCAACGTTGCGGAGGTTAGAGAGGGTCTCGTGCTTTTTCCCCTGGAAACTGGAGTTCTCCTGGAAATTGGAGTTAAAGACAGTTCTTCAGCCGCCATGTGGGTGCTGGGGATCTGACCCTGGGGTCCTCTGTAAGAGCGAGCGGCGCTCTTAACCACTTAGGCCATCTCTTCCAGCCCCTGTCATTTTTTTTTAATCTTAGCCATATGACTGGGGTAAAATAAAATCTCAACAGTAGTTTTAGCAAGCATTTCCTTGATGGCTAAGGATGTTGAATATATGTTTTAATTAAAAAATTTTTTTTATTTAGTATTTTTTTTATTTTTGTATGAATTGTACTGTCTGCATGTAGGTTGGTGCACCCGTGTTTCTGCAATGCCACGGAGGTCAGAATGGGGTGCGGAGATACCCCTGGAACTGGAGGTTAAAGCCGGTTCTCAGCATCCATTGTGGGTGATGGGGATCGAAACCCGGGTCCTCTTTTTGCAAGCGCAAGTAGTGGGCTTTTAACTGTTGGACCATCTCTCCAGCCCCTTGCCCCACTTTGAACTCGGCTTGTTTGTTTCTTTTGAGCTTTTGTATATTCTAGACACTAACCCTCTGTCAGATATACAGCCAGGAAAGACCTTTTCCCATTCTGTAGGCTGTCTTTTCATTGGACTGATGGTGTCCTTTGCTGTACAGAAGTGTTTTTTAGTTTCATGAGGTCCCATCTGTCAACTGTTGGTCTTACTTCCTATGTTATCAGGGTCCTATCCAGAGAGTCCTTTCCTGTGTCTTTAAGTTCAATTGTATTCCCTATTTTCTCCTCTATCAGGTCTTACATTAAGGTCCTCAATCCATTTGGAGTTGAGTTTTATGCAGGATGAGACATAAGGATCTAGTTTCATTTTTCTAAATGTAGCCAGCCCGTCTTAACAACCACCACACCCTCTGTTGAAGATGCTATCTCTTCTCCAATGTGTATTTTTGGCCTCTTTGTCACAAACCACGTGCTAGGTGCTATAGGAGCATGGAGTTACCTCCAGGTCCTCCATGTGGAGGGGGAATGACTGGGAAGATGGTGCTGATGCCCTCAACTGGAGTGTGAACCGATGGGGCTCGATTCTAAATTATATCAAAAATCAATTTTATACTTTAAAATGGGCAAATGTTATGTTACATAAATTAGAATGTTAATAATTTGGGGTCGGGGGCAGAGGCAGAGACAGAGAAACAGAAAAAAAAAAACAAATCAAACCAAAACAAAAAAAATGTGGGCTGGGCGTGGTTGGCGCACACCTTTACTCCCAGCACCAGGGGCGGGGGGATCACTGTGAATTCAAGGACAGCCTGGTTACAACGTGAGTTCCAGGACATCTGGGGCTTCGGGGAGACCCCTGTCTCCAAAAAAAAAAAAAAAAAAAACAAACAACTTCTGTACAATTTTCTCCAGAAAATAGGGCTCATTAACTGTTAATTCCACTCAAATGAAGGGCAAATTTCTGTGACCCAAACAAGACATGAAAACAACAAACTATAGATGATCTCTTTTGAGTACAGATGCAAGGTTGACTCAATGTTCAATAATCTATCGAGGAACAAAACACTTACAATCATTTCTTTTTTTTTTTAATTTTTTTGTTATAAATTTTATTTATTTATGTATGTGTATGCATTACTGTCTGCATGCAAAGTCTGTGCACCCCGCCTCGTGCAATGCCGCGGAGGTAGAAGAGGGTATCGGATTTCCCCTGGAACTGGCGTTCTCCTGGGACTGGAGCTTAAGAGTTCGCAGCTGCCTGTGGTGTGGGGATCGGACCCAGGCGGTCTTACTGCAAGAGCGGTTGGCGCTCCTACCACTAGGCCCATCTCTCCAGCCCCATCATTTCAAAACACCCACACACACACACACACACCCACACACACACACACCACACACACACACCCACTCACCCACAAACAAAACATGCATAATAAAATTCAACACATATTCATTAAAAAAAAAGCCTAAAGTTGGGAATAAAAGGAAACATACTCAGGCTGGGTGTGGTGGTGCCCACCTTCAATCCCAGCACTCGGAGGCAGGAGGGCAGGCAAGAATCTCTCGAGAGTTCAAGGCCAGCCTGGTCTACATAGTGAGCTCCAGGCCGCTGTGATTAAAGGGACAGTGTGTCTCAAAACAAGCAAGCAAACAAAAACAAAAAAACCATACTCAAACTGATAAAGGGCATTTATGAAAAACAGAGCAAACACACTCACTGGAAAATACTTTCTCTTTATGATCAGGAGAAAAGAGTTGCAAAGATGGCTATGGGTAAAGGGGTTTGCTACACAATATACAAGCCTGGTGGCCTCCTGCGTTCAATTCTCAGAACCCTCATAAAGGTGGAAGAACGGGTTCCATAAAGTTGTCCTCTGACTTGCACATGCACGCCATGGCACATGTTCCCCCACACAGGTCATGTACACACAAACAATAATAATAAACTCAAGATTAGAAACATGGTACAGAGCGCCGTCTCTCTTTTTGTCCCACTCCTATTCACTCCTTGTGCTAGGGATGTTAGCCAAGAGGCTTTCAGATTTGAAAGTGAGAAGCTAAACTGTCATTATATGAAGACTGCATGACTGTTCAGGTAGAAAATCCTAAGGAACTGTGTGTGTGTGTGTGTGTGTGTGTGTGTGGTGTGTGTGGTGTGTGTGAATGAAACCAGCATTTACAAAGTGCAGCACATCTATAGTACATGAACATGTACTATATCATAGGCATGATAGCTCACGCTTGCTATCCCAGTACTGGAGGAGCTCAAGCAGGTGGATCTCCGTGAGTTCCAGGCCAGCCTGGGTTACAGAGTGAGACTATCTCAAGAAAATAAATAGCCAGGAATGCCATTGGTTTTGATCCCCAGCCACCCACATGGGGTGAGAACCTTCTTTAACTTCCAGTTCCAGGGGAATCCGACACACTCTTTCTGACAGCCAAAGGCATTGGCACGACACGGCGGTTGAACAGGACCTACATGCAGGGACAGTAAATGTACGAAACAAAACAACAAATACATACAAAATTTAAAAATTTATTTATCGCCGGGTGTGGTGGTACATGTCTTTATCCTAGCACTTGGAAGCAGCAGAGGCGACAGGACGATCCCTCTGTCGTTCAAGGCCAGCTTTGGTCTATAGAGTGAGTTACCAGGCCAGCTGGGGCTAAGGGGGACCTGTCTCAAAAAACACCAAAAAAAGAATGATCTCAATTATCAAAATGTATAAAATGTATATATAAATAAAAAAAATAAAAAAAAAAAAAAAAAAAAAAAAAAAAAAAAAAAAAAAAATGTGGCCGGGTGTGGTGGTGCACACCTTTAATCCTAGCACTCGAGAGGCTAGAGGCAGGGTATCTCTGTCAGTTCAAGGCCAGCCTGGTCTTCACAGTGAGCTCCAGGCCAAGCTGGGACTTGACGGGCGACCCTGTCTCAAAATACAAAAAAAAAAAAAAAAAAAAATTGGTTAATTTATACTAATGAAAGTAGTAGCAATTGGGTTGTGAATGTAAAGATAGCTCTTCTTGTTTTAAATTGCAAATCAAAACGCTGATCTGGGGAAAATAACACGTAAATTAAGGGTAGAAGAACAAATATTGATCACCTTGGTAAGGTTTTAAATTGATCTGGCTTCTTAAAAGTGGCTATGGGAGCTGGAGAGATGGCTCAGCGGCCAAGAGCGCTGACTGCTTTTGCAGAGGACCCAGGTTTGATTCCCAGCACCCACATGGCAGCTAAGAACTGTCTTTAACTCCAGTTCCAGGGGAATCCAACACCCTCTTCTGACCTCTGTGGCATTGCACGACACGGGTACACTAACCTACACGCAGACAGTACACTCATACACATAAAAAAAAAAAGTGGCTATGAACCTAGGGCTATTTGTAGAAATCTTCATGAGTAAAATTTTAATCAGTATTTTTTTTACCTCAACACTGACTGGAACTGCTAGTTTAATGATTTTACAAAGTAGCTATTAAAATCTAGCTATGGGGCTGGCGAGATAGCCTAGTGGTTAAGAGCACCGACTGCTCTTGCAGAGGACCCGGGTTCGATCCCCAGCACCCACATGGCGGTTAAGAACCGTCTGTAACTCCAATTCCAGGAGAACTCCAGTTCCAGGGGAACCCAAGACCCTCTTCTGACCTCCGCGGCATTGCACGACACAGGTGCACAGACCTACATGCAGACAGTACATTCATACACATACAAAAATAAATAAAATTAAAAAATAAAAAATTAATAAAATCTAGCTATGATAGTTTAGAATCCTGTCTGGATTAGTTGTCATTCATGCTCTATATCAAGCTCTTAAAGTTTCCCAGCTAGACTTCATTCTTAAATGTGTCAGCTACAAAATTAATCTGAATTATACAACCACTAAAGTTCTTCTCAGCTAAAGATACTGAGACAGGGTGTTGGGCATCTGGACCTTTTCTTCCCATTCCCATGGCTGAGTGCCGGCATGAGCGTTCATCAGGATCTAGTCTCAGCATTCCCAAGGGGAACAGTGAGAACACTTGGTAATGTTACCATGCACAAACGACAATGGTTGGACCATAGGAACATTTTCTGAGGGTCAAAGAACTCTATTTTTTGGGAAACTTTGTATGGTTCAACCTAAGCCAATGCCTTTGTATTAAGAAAAATATTAATTACTACAGGGACATTATTTATCAAAAGGCACTTCATTACAGGACAAGGTAAAGAATTTGATTAGCTTCTTTACAGGTACAGTTTTTATTTTGGTTTCTGGATCCTTTTAATCTTTTGAAGGTCTGCCACTACACTTTGATTTGGAGTTAGAGAAAAAAACCCAAACATGACATTTTCTTATTCATGGCTCTTTTTGTTGAATGTTTGTTTGTTTACAGTATTCTGATCTGTCCTTCTATATACATGTTTTGATCCCTAGGACTATTGGAGTCAAGGACTGGTCTGAGGTGAGTCATTATCTTCAGACTAGAATTTAAAGCAATTAGTTTTAATATATTTTTTTCTTTTTAAAAAATTTTTATTTCTGTATGTGTATGAATGTACTGTCTGCATGTAGGTTTGTGCACCCGTGTCATGCAATGCCGAGGAGGTCAGAGGAGGGTATTGGATTCCCCTGGAACTGGAGTTTTAGACAGTTCTCAGCAGCCATGTGGGGGCTGGGGATCGAACCCAGGTCCTCTGCAAGAGCGGTCGGTGCTCTTAACCGCTAGGCCATCTCTCCAGCCCCAATATATTTTCGTATATATTTTAAATATTTATGTTTTACACATATACAAATTTTATACATATAGAATATGTATTTATATATATATTTTAACATGAAGGCCCTTCATGCCAGGTTTTATTTTATCTGTCTGTCTGTCAAGACAGGGTCTCCCTATAGCTCCAGCTGGCCTGGAACTCACTCTGTAGACCAGGCTGGCCTTGAACTCACAGAGATCCGCCTGCCTCTGCCTCCCAAGTGCTAGCATTAAAGGTGTGTGCCACCATGACCGGCTTAAAGATGGTTCTTAGCCACCATGTGGGTGCTGGGAATCGAACCCGGTCCTTTGCAAGAGCAGTCGGTGCTCTAAACCGCTGAGCCATTTCTCCAGCCTGATATTTATATATTTTTGTATTTGCTAAAAACACAAGCAAAACCAAACATGCTTAACAGCAGTCAGTGAAAGAACAAATAATAGTATTATCCCATTCTAACACAAATCCCGACAAAGTGCTATTTTTCTTCACAATATGTCTGATGCCAGCACTTTTGGAGCAATGCTTCTTTCACCTGCAACTGGAATCAACCCCATCTTTAGTGTCTTACCTGAAACTACCATAGACTATAAGGAGAATGGATATCAGAAATGTAGACACTTGACTGGAATCCACCAGGGAATAGGCCCTAGAGAAACAAGAGGGAAAACATTAGGTCACGTGTGGCAAGTCCTAACATTAAGAAAAAAAAATATACGTGTGTATTAGCATTAAAAAATAACACCATGAAGATGAGATTTCTAGTCTTAACATGAAGGATAAAGTCCTGGTTCACAGCTGCTGTTAGCTAGCATTCCTAGGATGTTAAGTAACATTGATGCAGAAATCCATGTCTGTATGGCATACAGTATGCTTCTAATACCCATGGCCAACTTAAACCTATTCCAGTAGCAAAAGTCTTAAAAGATTAAATTTATCAGTTTACAATGAATAATCAATAGTACTTTGCTGTTTTACTAACTGATGAGGTAGTAAAATCTGTATTTCTTTTTACTTCCTTTTCTGGTTTCCTGTCTGTTATCTCTCTGTTAGATCTGGGCTTCCCAGAATTCCAAGGGACACACACAGATGTCCACTTCCTGCAGAGGCTGTTAATCTTTTGACCTGTTCCCCTGTACCTGAGATCCCGCCCTATGGCTATAAATGGGTGGGCCTCAGTCATCATCTTGCTGCTACTGTTGTTTCTGATGCTCTACCATGCGCCAATAGGCAGCCTGCTCTGGCAATTCCAGAAGTAAATCATGTTCCCGGAGTGACTTAAGTCTCATGTGCCTGTCTTTTAGTGGGGTTTGTGCCATTATAACCTAACAATCTCCACCTGGATGTGTATAGGAAGGACTGCAGAGGTACTACTGCTTTTTCCTTTATATCTGATTAACTAAGATGGTTGTCATGACATCCATTACTCTTGCTATCCACACACGGGGATGATCCTGCCATTGTCACATCAATCCCTCTACATCTCTCATCCTACTATACAGTTCCTTAGCCCCTTTCCCTGACTATTCAGTTTTTTTTAAATTTTATTTATTTTTTATGTGTATGAATGTACTGTCTGCATGTAGGTTTGTGCACCAGTGTTGTGCAATGCCATGGAGGTCAGAAGAGGGTCTCTGATTCCCCTGGAACTGGAGTGCTCCTGGAATTGGAGTTACAGATGGTTCTCAGCCGCCATGTAGATGCTGGGGATTGAACCTGGGTCCTCTGCAACAGGACAAGCACTACGGAGGCAGAGGCAGGTGGATCTCTGTGAGTACAAGGCCAGCCTGGTTTACATAGTGAGTTCCAGGATAGCTGGTCTTCAGGAAGACCCCTCAAAAAAAAAAAAAAAAATAGATTCCTGACTCCCAAAGTTCTTGTGTGGCCAGAGTATTGTCTAATGGTTGAATTTTTCCTTAACTAGCAGGTGAAAGCTGCTATATTCTGGATGGTTTTTCATTTGCATTGAATTTCTGATATTAAAATTTTAAAATTTAGGCAAGAATGAGGTTAGGCAGCTGCTTTCATGAGTTTTGGTAAGGTATTTTTAAGTTTTTAAAAAGGTGTTTTATTATTTTATGTGTTAGTGTACTGCTTACGCCTCGTGGGTGGTGTGCAATGCCTTTTAATCCTAGCACTGGGAAGCAGAGGACTGGCAGATCTTTGTAGTTCAGCCAGCCTGGCTAACAGATCGGAATTCTAGGCCAGCTGGGGCTAAGGGGAGAACCCCTGTTTCCAATAAAGAAACAAAAATAAAATAGAATAAAATAAAATGATAACAAATGAAAGGCTTTACAAAACTGATATTGCTTCCTTGATAATACACCTCTGCATCATGCAATGAGCCTGCTTAGGTCAGATTGAGGGCGTATGGATTCCCTGGAACTGCGTTCATAGATGAGTGTTAGCTACCATATGGGGTGCTGTGAACCAACCCAGTCCTTCTGCAGGATAGCCAGTGCTGTAACACTGAGACATCTTTCCAGCCCCAAAATAAAAAAAAAAAAAAAAAAAAGTAATTTAAAGTTTTGTTTTTCCCTGACTAGAGTTATAAAAAACAAAGAGCACTCATCTGAGATGCTCGCTCCTTCTTCCTTCCTTCTTTCCTTCCTTCCTTCCTTCCTTCCTTCCTTCCTTCCTTCCTTCTTCCTTCCCTTTCCTTCCTTCCTTCATCCTTTACTTCCTTCCTTCCTTCCCCCCCACCTCCAGGGTTTCCCTGGAGCTGCTATGTAGACCATTGTTGGCCCTTGATCTCACGGAGATCCATCTGTCTCTGCCTATCAAGTGCTAGGTTAAAGGTTGTGCGCCACCACGCCCGACAAAAAAATTTTTAATTTTTTTGGTCTTTTTGAGGACAGGGTCTCCCCTATAGTCCCAGTTGGAACTTATAGTAGAGCAGGCTGGCCTTAGAACTCACAGATATCTTGGCCTTTGCCTCTGCTTCCCAATTGCTGGAACTAACGGCATGTTGTGCCACCATGCCTGGGCTTTTCCTTTTTTTTTTTTTTTCCTTAAAAAAAGTTATTTATTTTGATTTTATGTGTATGAGTGTTTGTCTGCATGTAGGTATGTCTACCATGTGCATGCTTGGTGCCTGTGAAGACCAGCAAAGGGTGTAGATCACTTGGAACTGGAGTAATAGCCATTTTTGAGCAGAGGACATGGGAAGTGAACCCAGGTCCTCTCAAGAGCATCCATCTCTTAACCATGAAGCTGTCTTGTTATTACCTAAAAGGTAATAAAGACTCGCATAGACAGAGGAAAACAGGGACGGTTGGTACTTCAAGAAAACTGAGGGCATTCTAGGGAATTCTAGGAAATTAAAGCCCAGCAACCTTCTTTCACTACCCTCTCCTAACCTCCATTTCAGAACCTGTCAAAGCATGGTCAGAAACATGCTGTTCCTTAGGCCCTTGAGCAAGTTGGTTCCCAAAGAATTTGGATGAACATCATAGACAGGAACTCTGCTAGCTTCTGAAATAAAGGGAATTATTTTTTTGTCCTTCTTTTTTTTAAGATAGGGTCTCCCTGTAGCCACAGCTGTCCTAGAACTCCCAGAGATCGGCATGCCTTTGCCTCCCAAGTGCTGGGATTAAAGGCATTTGCCACCATGCCTGGCCAATAAAGGGACTTCTTACTGAAATGCAACAATAAACTAAAAACATACATTTAAGACATGCCAAAATCATGTTATCCAATTGTACTTTACACAGACTTGAAGATTCTGCTAGTAATATTATTAGTGCTGAGAGCTGAAATACTTCACAAAGTCAGTATGAAAACCACTGATTCTAGTAGGGCATGGTGGCACTCACACCTTTAATTCTGGTACTCAGGAGGTAGAGGCATGCCAATCTCTTTGAGTTTCAGGCCAGCCTGGTCTACATAGCCAGTTCTAGGCCAGCTGGGGCTACAGAAAATCCCTGTCCAAAAAGACAAAAAAACAAAACAAAACAAAAAACCCAAAACCAAAACAAAACAAAAAACCCCACAAACTCCCCCAAAATGCAACAACAAAAAACAAAATCCCCATTAATTCTGGTTCTTTGATATACCTCCACCAAGTCTTTACCTTAATAGACAAAGTCAAAAAGCAATGAGAAAGTCCTCTCACATCCATTACTATGTTATAGTTTTAACTGTCCACGAGACACAAACCTAGAGTTGCCGGAGAGGAAGGGACCTCAACTGAAGAATTTCCTCCATCAGATTGGCCTGTATGGCCTTTTCTTGATTGCTGATTAATGTGGGAGGGCCCAGCCCACTGTGAGTGGGACCTTCCAGAGCATGTGGCTCTAGGCTGTATAAGAAAGGCAGCTTGAATGTGAGTCTAGAGGCATGCCAGTAAGCAGCACATCTTCATGTCTGTTTCAGTTCCCAATTCAAATTCCTGCTTTAGTTCCTGCCTTGGCTTTCCTGGATGATGGGCCGTAAGCTGTGAAACAAACTCTTCCCCAAAGCTGCCTTCTGTCATGGTGTTTTATCATAGCAACAGAAAGCAAATGACAACTGTACTGCAGATCTGAAAAATTTTAGAACCATGATGGATTTTAGTAAATCTCTTCAGTTAAAATCTATTTTGAGCTGCTTTACCAGCAAGTGATTATAACACTAAAAAGTTATGCCAAACTGAGACAGAGTGTGCTGCTCTGGAATGTGTTCTATGTGTTGGTCTTCCAATACAATGAAAGCATTCTTTTCCATCAACAGCCAAGGAACAACCATTCCAGCCCTGTAGACACACTGCCTCAGACCAGCATTTCTCACACTTTCTGACTGTGGGACCATTTTAGTCCTAAAACTGATGATGCCTAAACAGAGCTTTTACTCAGGTGAGTTGTGGTTTATAATATTCACTATATTAGAATCAAGCTGAGCACGGTCAAACAAAGCCGTAACCAGAGCACTTGGGAGTGGAGGCAGCGGGGCCACCCTAGACTACATGAGACCATCTCAAAAAACCCCCAAACCAAAAAACAAGAACTTGAAAAGTTAAATATACTTAATTTATTTACAATGAAATTACTATACACATTTATTAACATAAATAACATTCTTTTTTTTTTTACCAGGCTGGCCTTAAACTCAGAGAGATCTGCCTGCCTCTGCCTCCTGAGTGCTAGGATCGATCAAAGGCATGCGCCACCACACCCGGTTCAAAGATGGTTCTTAGCCACCACGTGGGTGCTGGAAATCGAACCCGGGTCCTCTGCAAGAGCTTTTAACTACTGAGCCTTCCATCTCTCCAGCCCCATAAAACATCTTTAAGGGAACACTTTCTGAACAAAACAAGATGTGTACAATGCTTGACTCAAACAAGACACAGCTGGATTCTCATATCTGCTTCTGGCCTTGACCTACTGTCACGGCCTGCTTGGACTGAACTCTATGGGGTTAAAAAAAAAAAATCAAACTGTAACTCAGATGAGTAGTTGTCAAAGAGAGGAATACTTTAATAACTCTTTCAAATAACTAGAGATCTTCTCTGATGCTACAAAAGTCTCTGTGTGCTGGGATTATAGGCACGGGCCACCACACTTGGCTAAAGAGTAATTTATTTATTTTCTTTCTTCCTTCCTTTCTTCCTTCCTTCCTTTCCTTCCTTCCTTCCTTTCCTTCCTTCCTTTCCTTCCTTCCTTCCTTTCCTTCCTTCCTTCCTTTCCTTCCTTCCTTTCCTTCCTTCCTTCCTTCCTTTCCTTCCTTCCTTCCTTTCCTTCCTTCCTTCCTTTC